>CAUYUJ010014538.1:360000-362500 GCA_963575745.1 Prorocentrum cordatum
AGCGAGGCCCAAGAGGGCCCCAAGACGCTCAAGAACGCCCCAACAGGGCCCGAGATGGCTTGAAGATGGCCGAAGAGGGCCCCAAGAGGGTCTTCAAGAGGCAAACACCGGCCTATTTCCATTCGTAAAGCATACGTTTTCAGCATACTCGTTTGCTTGGTCCTCACAGTGCCCCAGACGCCCCCGAGCCCCAAGACAGCCCAAGAGAGACCCAAGAGGGCCCAAGACGGCCTAAACGAGTCGTCCTGTGAGGCTCACGGAACCCCCCCAAGACGGCCCAAGAGGCCCCAAAGCCGGCCCAGGAGGCCCCCAAGACGGCCTCAGGAAGGCCCAAGAGGGCCTCGTTCGAAATCATGTTCCCGGAAGCCTCTCCGGGAACATGATTTCCGGGTTTCTAGGACGCCCAAGAGGGCCCCAGGACGGCCCCAAAAGGGCCCTAAAAGGACGTTCAAAAGGCCCGGATGGCCACAGTTCGTTGATTTGCGTGAGATGTTGTTGATTTCTTCCGCGCAGAGGAGACGGAGAGGGCGAAGGAGGAGGAGGAGGAGGAGGAGGAGGAGGAAGAGGAGAAGAAGGAGGAGGCAGGGAGGAGGAGTGGAGGGGAGGAGGGGGGGAGAGAGGAGGAGGCTCGAGGGCGATCGACGACCGGCGACGGTGATTGACGACGACGACGACGACGATGACGACGACGACGACGACGATCGACGACGGTCGACGACCGACAACGACGACGATCGACGACGATGACAACAGTCGACGCCGCCGATCGACGATCGACGGCGACGACGACGGCCACGCCGACGGCGGCGACGCTGCCCGCGTGACAGCCCAAGAGGCACACAAGACAGCCTCATCGAGGCCCCAGAGGGCCCCAAGACGTCCAAGAGCGCCCCAAGACGGCCCGAGATGGCTTGAAGATGGCCGAAGAGGGCCCCAAGAGGGCCTTCAAGAAACAGAACTTTACCCATTCCTCATGTAAAACGTACAATTTCAGCATACTCGCTTGCTTCGTCCTCAGAGTGGCCCCCGAGGAGCCCCAAGACAGCCCAAGACGGCCCAAAAGGCCCCAAAGCCGGCCCAGGAGGCCCCCAAGACTGCCTTAGGGAGGCCCAAGAGAGCCTCGCTTGAAATCGCGTTCCCAGAAGCTTCTCCGGGAACATGATTTCCGGTTTCCCAGGACGCCCAAGAGGGCCCCAGGACGGCCCCCAAAGGGCCTAAAATGACATTCAAAAATTCCCAGAGGGTCACAGTTCGCTGATTTTTGCGAAATGTTGTTGGATTTCTTCCGCGCGGAGGAGACGGAGAGGGCGAAGGAGGAGGAGGAGGAGGAGGAGGAGGGGGAGGAGGAAGAGGAAGAGGAGAAGGACGAGGCGGGGAGGAGGAGTGGAGGGGAGGAGGGGGGCAGAGAGGAGGAGGAGGCTGGAGGGCGATCGACGATCGGAGACGACGACCGGCGACGGTGATTCACGACGACGACGACGACCACGACGACGACCGACGACGATCGACGACGAAGACAACAGTCGACGCCGCCGATCGATGATCGACGGCGACGACGACGACGGCCACGCCGACGGCGGCGACGCTGTCCGACAGCCTCAGCGAGGCCCAAGGGGGCCCCAAGACGTCCAAGAGCGCCTCAAGAGGGCCCGAGATGGTTTGAAGCTGGCCGAAGAGGGCCTTCAAGAGGCAAAAATCGGCCCACTCCCGTTGTACAACGTACGTTTTCAGCATATTTGCTTGCTTGGTCCTCGCAGTGCCCCAGACGCCCCCGAGCCCCAAGACAGCCCAAGAGAGACCCAAGAGGGCCCAAGACGGCCCAAAAGGGTCGTCCTGTGAGGTTCACGGAACCCCCAAGACGGCCCAAGAGGCCCCAAAGTTGGCCCAGGAGGCTCCCAACACGGCCTCAGGGAGGCCCAAGAGGGCCTCTTTCGAAATCATGTTCCCAGAAGCCTCTCCGGGAACATGATTTCCTGGTTCCCACGACGCCCAAGAGGGCCCTAAGACGGCCCCCAAAAAGGCCCTAAATGGACGTTCAAAAAGGCCCGGAGGGCCATAGTTCGTTGATTTGCGCGAGATGTTGTTGGATTTCTTCCGCGCGGAGGAGACGGAGAGGGCGAAGGAGGAGGAGGAGGAGGAGGAGGAGGAGGAAGAGGAGAAGGAGGAGGAGGCAGGGAGGAGGAGTGGAGGGGAGGAGGGGGGGAGAGAGGAGGAGGCTCGAGGGCGATCGACGATCGGCGACGACGACCGGCGACGGTGATTGAAGACGACGACGACGACGACGGTCGACGACCGACGACAACGACGATAGACGACGATGACAACAGTCGACGTCGCCGATCGACGATCGACGGCGACGACGACGACGGCCACGCCGACGGCGGCGACGCTGTCCGCTTGCGCAGAACCACTCTGGACCCAGTCTTTTCTGCACCGTTCCAAATCCTGTCCCCGGAAGCGTCTCCGGGAACATGATTTCAGGAGGAGGAGGAGGAGGAAG
>CAUYUJ010014538.1:365000-397208 GCA_963575745.1 Prorocentrum cordatum
ACTACTACTACTACTACTACTACTACTACTACTACTACGACAACTACTACTGCTACGATTGTTACTATTTCGACTACTCCAACTATTACTCCCATTACTACTGTCGTTACTCGTACGACCACTACTACTACCACTGCTACTACTACTACGACTACTACTACTACTACTCCTACTACTACTGCTATCACTACTAGTACTACTACAAGTTCCACTTCTGTTGCTACTACTACAGCTACTGTTACTACTGACACCACTACTACTACCACCACCACTACTACTATGACTACGACTGCTACTACTACTACTACTACTACTACTACTACTACTACTACTACTACATCTACGACTATACCTAGGACTGCTCGGATTATGGTTATTCATACGACTACTACGAGTACGATTGTTTCTACTACCACCCACTACCATGACGACTTCTACTACGACGACGAGTATATTGACTACAACTACTCGTGCCACTACTACTTCTTCTGCTACTACTGCTACTACAAGTGCTACGACTACCACTCATACTCGTACGACGACGAGAATTATTACTTTTACGATTTCGATTGCTAGTTCTACGACTACGACTACTACTACGACGACTTCAATTATAATTAGTACAACTACTACTACTACGGTTACTACTACTGTTACTACTAGTATTATTTCAATACGAGGGTTACCACGACGTAGACGACGGCCATTACTATTATTACATTAGTACAACGATGGTTACTATGGTTCCCGCTACGACTACCACTTTCATTAACATTACTACTGCTAGTCTTTCGGCTACTACTATTATTAATATTTCTCTTAGTATTTGTGTCATTACTACTACTACTACTACTACTATTACTACTACTACTACTACTACTACTACTACTACTACTACTACTACTACGGCTACTACTACAACATTATTGTCTACTACCCGTACGAGTACTACCACGACGGCTACTACCATTTCGACGACTACTGCTACTACGACAACTGCTACCATCACTGGAAGCAAGACGACTAGTACGAATACTACTATTTTTATTACTTGTGCTACTACGATTTCTATTTCTATTCTTGTTACGGCGGCTATTTCTATTATTATTACTACTACTACTACGGCTACCACTATCACTATTACTAATTCCTCAATCAGAGCTTGCCTCTGTAGGGGTCCTAGCGGATTCATATGGTTAGGTCAGGTTTGCCGCCGATGCACGCCCGGGTTCCCGGGTGCCCGGGTGCCTGGGGATGCCCGGGTGCCCAGGTGCCCGGGTGCTTGGGTGCCCGGGCGTGCCCGGGGGTGCCCGGGTGCCCGGGCGTGCCCGGGGGCGCCCGGGTGCCCAGGCGTGCCCAGGGGTGCCTGGGGGTGCGGGGGGGTGCCTTATAGACCTATAGCCCTATAGCCCTACAGCTCTATAGCCCTATAGCTATATAGCCCTATAGCTCGTTAGCCCTATAGCCCCCTAGCCCTATAGCCCTGATTGGGGTCTTTCTCCGGTATCATAGTACGGCTACTATCACCACTACTACTGCTGTTACTACTACTACTACTACTACTACTACTACTACTACTACTACTACCACCACTCCTACTACTACTACTATTACTACTACTACTACCACTACTACCACTACTACTACTACTACTACTACTACTACTACTATTACTACTACTACTACTACTACTACTACTACTACTACTACTACTACTACTACTACTACTACTACTACTACTACTACTACTACTACTACTACTACTACTACTGCTACCACTAGTACTACGACTACTACGACCACTACGAACAATGTTTTGATTATGTCCACGAGTACTATTACTGCTACAACCACGACGGCTATTTATTATATTCGTAAGACGGCTACTACGGCGGTTGCTGCTATTACTACGACTATTTCCATGCATATTGCGAACATTCTTATTACTACTACGATTACTACTACGACCACGACTGTACTTCTACTGCTACTACTATTGCTAGTATTACCACTACTAGTGGCGAGACGAAGAGATGAAGGACGGGGAGGCACCCGTTGTCGTTATCGTAGTCGTCGTCGTTGTCGTCGTCGCGGCAACGGTTTTTTCTTCTCACTGTCGACCAGGATGGGTCATTATTTGGTTTAGTTTTCTCCCAGGGAATATTCCATTGGGGCTTACATTCGCGCCAGGGGATTTGTGAGCATCTTCTCATGAGGTTTGCCATCGGAGTCCGTGATTGGTGCTGTAGGTGTGGTTGCAATCGTCGGCGTTGTGATTGTAGTCCCGATTTTACATGTAATCGTCGTCGTGGTTGTAGTAGTAATCGTAATCGTCACGTTAATCGTAGTCGTAAGCGTTATCGTCGTCGCGGTGGAGAGTGTTTCCCCACTCTTGTTGGGCGGGCTGGATACGTTTGGGAGTTCACACGTTCTTCGCCGAAGGCGTTGTTCACAATCCCCTCTTTTGTCGTCGTCGTCGCTGTTGTGCGGCGGGTGCCGCGGATAATCCGTTTGTTCCGACTACTGCTGGGAACCCGGTCCGTCAATAAGGTCGCCGAAAAGATAACTAGTTTCCAGTGTTGTGGGGGGTCCCAAGGGCTTAGGACGATGAGGAGCTTCAATGGGGTGACGTGCGAGTCGAGCGGGAGCCCAGGTCTGTGCCGCAGGCAGGCGCGATCGAGTAGGGCCGCGGGGCCGCGCAACGCGAGGTCGATCGGAAGGGCGCAGCCGATGGGGCAGCAGGACTGATCGTCGGTGAATCCGCGTCTGGTACGGAGGGGGAGCACGCGTGGCCGCGCGACTGCCTGGGCGCCCAGGCCGTCGCCGGCGACGTCTCGATCCATAGCCGTGGCTCTCATCACGCCGCTGCCGCCGCAGTCGCTGCCACCACCGCTGCCGCTGCCGCCGCCACCGCCGCCGCTGCCGCCGCCGCCGCCGCCCCCGCCGCCCCCGCCGCCGCCACCGCCGCAGCCGCCGCAGCCGCTGCCCCCGCAGCAGCCGCTGCAGCCGCCGCCGCCGCCAGGGATGGTGGGGGGAGGCCGCATCGGCTGCGCATGCTCCGAGTTTGGATGTTCTCTATTGTTTTTACAAGGGATGGTGGGGGCAGAGTGTTTTTGTACTGTTTTTTTTACAAGGGATGGTGTGGGGGGGCCCTCTTGGACCTGGGTTGGCTCCCAGTCGCCTGGGGGAGGGGGTGTATACTTATAGGGAGCAGTGATAAACCCCTCCCCGAAGGAGAAGAAGGAGGGGTGGAAGAGGAAACGCCCTAAAACACCAACGCCCAGAGGGCTGGTGGGATTTCGCATCGGGCGAATACTGGCTTTCTGGCACCCGCGGTGCCAGCTAGGACCACGGACAACCAAGGCTCCGCTCCAGCCCGCCACGGCTGACTGCAAAACCAGAAGGCTCAGAACTGACATGTGTCAGCATCTCGGCTGTGTCGAGTGAGTTTGTTCTCCGAGACTTCTGGCGGCTCGGAATACAAAATGCACCGGCGGTTTTTCATAAGTTATCGCGTCCAGGACCGTCCCGTCTGGGCAACGTCAGAGGTGGGATAGGCTTCAGGGGGGTGCATCGACACGCCATCGCCCACTGATTTCCGATAGGGGCCAGATAGCCCACTCCGCCCAGGACCGTGTGGTTTCGCTATCGGGCGCCTATCGCCGATCTATCGGCGATTTATCGCCGATTCACAGTTGATGTTCCCCCCCCTTAGCCAGTCCCCCCCCTTGCGTTTCCCCCCAGTTCCTGGCCTCCCAGGAAAATAATAAAACAACAAGAATTTGGCCCCGACCTCAGTAAAACAACCCTGGATGAGAAGCCGGCCACAGGAAAAAGGGCGGAGAGCTCGATGGGCCGGCGACCCGTTATGATTGAGCCGTCGGAGGTTTGGGTGTTCAAGCCAAGGTCTGCACACGGCCGAGGAGGAGGACGAGGAGGATGGGAGGAGGTGGGGGGACTGTTTCGGGTTCTCTCAGTCTGGCTCGGGTCTTTGGCCGCTTGCAGGTCCAGGCCGCTCTTGTGTCTTCAGCCGACCTTGTCGTCTCGAAGCGGTTCGAATGTTTTTTTCAACCAGCCATGCTATACAGCTTCTTGGTGTGGAGCACACTTGCATGAATACAGTAAATTACAGAGTGCATCGCGTGCCAGGGATAGGATGGAGCTCCCCCCCCTCCACCACCGCACCCAGCAGTTGCGCATGCTAGGAACACCTTTGAACTTCATCCCCCTCCGATCCATCCTGTCCAAGCCCTGTGCTAACTCCAAGCACTGGACGCAAAGCGTCCACGGGAGTCTCTCAAGCTCGACCCGTTCTCCCACGGGGCCGAGCCAAATTTTAAAAGCGCAGCTTTTCTAAGCCAGGTTGCCCCAGTGCAGCGAATGCATCTGGAGCTCCGGCACCGCTAACAGCGGTTGAGGCGGAGGAGGATGAGGAGGAGGGGGTGGTGGTGGGAGAGGAACAGGGCTGTGCGTCCGGCACTGGGACCCTCGCGGATCGATCTGGCCATAAAAGCGAATCGCGGATGTTGGTTTGAGTGATCTGGTCAGCCTGGTCGATGTTCTCCTCGACGCCGGAGCTGGTTTCACGACGTCGGATGTCAGGGAAGGAGGCCCGCGCGCAGCATGCGTTTGCCCTTTTGCGTTCACGACGCGTGCTGAAAGATACGCGCCGTGGAGCACTGACTGGAGGACTCGTGGTAACTCACGGTCCTCGGGTCCCAGCAAGCTCTGTCCATCACAGTTAGGTGCTTGCGGCGGAGGCTTCAGACGGCTCCCAAATGGGAGTGCAGGAAGAGGGGCAGCTTTGTCTCGGCAACGGCAGCGGGGAAGATACGATGGGCAGATCGCTGTAGGAACCCGCGCGTATCTTCCCCGACTTTGGCCTTCGTTCCTGTCGCTGGCTAGGATCAGCGCGTGCATGTTCATCAGCTTTCCCGGTCAATGGCCGGCGTGTTCGCGTGCGCACTGCGGTTCGTCATTCTTGGCCTTTCTGTCGCATCCAACTCTATGTCTCTCTCTCTCTGTCTCTTTCTCTCCCCCGGTCTCTCTATACATCTCTCTCTCTCTCTTTCTCTTTCCCTGTATGTACACATGTAAATACTTCGCTCGTTGTTTTGTTCACTGTTTCTCTTTTCTGTTGTTTATCTCTCTCTCTCTCGCTCCTTTTTTTCCTCTCTCTCTCTCTCTTTTGCTCTCTCTTTCTCTCTCTCTCTCTCTTTTTTTTTTTTTTTTTTTTTTTTTTTCTCTCTCTCTCTCTCATAGAGTCCCTTGTGCATTTTTTGTTGCATTCCAGGAGGCGGCACGTCCCCCACACAAGAGGCGCCGGCCGCCCGAGACCCGTGGCCCCATTGCATCCTGCACGCCCCTGCAGGAGGGTCCCCTGGGCTTTTCGGGGCTCCCGGAAGCCCCTGCCGGGCCCAGGCGCTGGACCCAGCTCGGTCAGGAGGGCTGCCGAACGAGGCCCCACGAGGCCCCACGAGGCCCCAGGCATTCACCAGGCATGCGCGAGGCATTCACGAGGCCCACGAGGCCCACGAGGCCCACGAGGCCCCAGGCCCCACGAGGCCCACGAGGCCCCACGAGGCCCACGCGGCCCGCGAGAGCCCCACGAGGCCCCAGGCATTCACCAGACGACCGAAGACGACCCACAGAAGGCCGCCTAAGAGGCATTCGCAACGCAAGGAAGTATTGATTTCCAATGATTGATGTGTGATTTTGAGTATGCTCTGTTCTTCCGTCTGCGGGGCGTCCGAGACCGCGCGCAAGGCCAGAACATCGCCCCAAAACCACCCGACAGGGCTTCGCAGTCCAAGAGAGCCCCAAGACGGCCCAGCATGACCCCAAGATGGCCCGCAGAGAGGCCCATGACGGCCCAAGATGGCCCCAATGCGCACCCCGAAGCATTCCAAATCGTGACCAAGCCGTTCAGGGAGACCGCGGTTGGTAGCAGGGTGGCCTGAGGAAGCCCCCAGGGGCCCCCCAGAAGAAACCCAGGAGGCCCCCAGAAGGCCAGAAGTAGCCCTTAAATATTTTCGTGAAGTCCCCGAGAGGCTCTCTAAGGAGCAGCCTCTGCAAAAAGTGCTAAGGAGGATGGGGGCGCATGCGTAGGGTAGTGCGTGGATGAGGAAGAGGAAGAGGAAGCATGGGGGAAGGATCACGCATAACATTACTATAACGATCAGGTTGAAAAGACTACCAGGAGTTATCGCTATAGTTGCAGCTGCATCGTTCTGCCATTACGGCTACATGCCAAACATTAAGGACCAAGGTGCATGGCGCGAAGCGCCAGTGCAGTCTTGCATATCTCTATGTTTATATATAGATGTACAGACTGCGACAGCAGGACAACAAAACAAAACCACTCAACCGATAAACCGGTAAACCGGTAAACTACTTCGGTTTATCGGCATATCGGTTTTGTCGACCGAGAAACCGATATCATTGTATCCGTATTTCGGTTGATAATCGCGCGAGCCAGTAAACCACTAAACCCGTCCTTCGCCAGCATGTGAGAATCTGTATTCCGGATGCCTCTATCGGTTTCTTGCTTTATCCGTTTATCGATGCGTTTCCCGGTTTATCGTTTTTGGTGTTCATCGTTTTATCGGTGTTTGGTTGTTTGCGTAGCAACTGTTCGGGATCATTCCGACGAGTTCTAAGGAATCTTGTGGAATCTTTAGCAGTCATGCGGACCTCCTGGGACTCCTTAGACATCCTTTTCGGGATCTTCACGAGTTCCATACAAAAGCTATGGAGTTATTCGGGATATTTGGTTTCCCGTTTTTTCGGTTTGTTTGTGCACGGTTGTGGTAGTAATCCGAGTAGTACTCCTTCGGATTTTTTCCCAGGGTTCCTGAGGAATCATTTAGGAGGTTTCAGTCTGTCTGTGCATGGCTGTGTAATTAATCAGATTAGTACTCCATCGGAACTTCCCCAGGACTCCTGAAGAATCGTGCAGGACCGACCCTTCGGAATCCTGAGGAACCTGGGGCAGAGGAATCTGGTGGAATCGTTCGGACAAAAAGGATTATCAGTCAAACTGCTACTGCTGATGCTACTTCTACCCCTTGTACAACTGCTATCACTACTACTACTACTACCACTACTACCACTATTACTACTACTACTACTACTACTACTTCTACTTCTACTTCTTCTTCTTCTTCTACTACTACGACGACTACAACTACTAAAACTACTACTACTACTACTACTGCTACTACTGCCACTACTACTACTACTACTACGACTACTACTACTACTACTACTACTGCTACTACTACTACTACTACTACTACTACTACTAGTACTTCTTCTACT
Source organism: Prorocentrum cordatum (assembly GCA_963575745.1). Classification (NCBI taxonomy): domain Eukaryota; class Dinophyceae; order Prorocentrales; family Prorocentraceae; genus Prorocentrum; species Prorocentrum cordatum. Next base: position 372,321 of record CAUYUJ010014538.1, read on the forward strand.
ACTACTACTACTACTACTACCACTACTACTACTACCACTGGTCCTACCATCGCTACTTCTACTACTGCAGCAATTCTTTCAATCACAACTTCAACAACTTGAAACAATAGTGTTACGGGTACATGTCACGGCCATCATCAGTATTAGTACTACTTTTACAACTGCTACCATTACGGCTACCATCATTACTTCCACTTCTTTTTTTTCGATTTCTATACAAAAACCGCTGTTACAACTACAACCTCGAAGTCTACTACTACTACTACTACTACTAATATTTCTACTTCTACTACAACTACTTGTACTACTCCTACTACTCCCGCTAATTTCACTGCCACTATTACGATCATTGCGATTACCTTTACTACCACCACTCGTACTACTGCTACTACTACTACTACTACTACTACTACTACTACTACTACTACCACTACTACCACTACTACTACTACTACTACCACTACTACTACTACTACTACTACTACTACTGCTACTACTACTACTACTACTACGACTACTACTACTACTACTACTACGACTACAACTGCTGAAACTTCTTCTATTACGACTACTAGTCCTACTACTGCTACGACTATTTCTTTTACTACCACTACTACTATTACTTCTTCTTCTATTCTTATCACCACTGCTACTACTACTACTACTACCACTATTACTACTACTACTTCTACTACTGCTACTACTACTACTACTACTACTACTACTACTACTACTACGACTAATTCCACTACTACTACTACTACTACTACTACTACTACTACTACTACTACTACTACTACTACTTCTACTACTACCAGTAGTACGACGACGTATATTTTTATTACTGCTACTACGCATGCATGGCACTGCCGTTATTCGTTGTTTTGAGCAAAAGAACGTGGTAAAGTTCAGCCGAAGCATAAACACGACTACTACCTCCTCTGAATGTCGCACTCAGGGCGGATGGGTGCGCGTGGGAAGACATACGCCCCGTGGCTGCACCAGCAGGACAGTGCCCCAACAAAGGCATCCACGCGCTATTCCTCGTCGCGCCAGTCAGCCCCTGCGCGCCGGAGCCCGCGGCCACCGACCCATTCCCGCGCCCGCCGCGCGCCTCGCGCGCGCCGGCGGGCTCGCCAGCCCAGGGCCCGTCGCGCAGGTAATGAAGAATTTTCGGGATGTCCGTGAGTTCGTGATGCACGGGGCCCGCCCCGCGATCCCCATTGCCGGGCGCCTTTTTTCGGAGTTGCTACCAGTGCCCGCCGGCAGAGGACAGCAGCGCCAGCGCCGACGAGGTCGCCGCCATCGTGGCGCGTCCTTGCAGCCTTTCCGCCTCTGGGCTTGCGCGCCGCAGCCTCGCGGGCCGCTTTTCCCGAGCGTTGCGACCCGTTTTCAAGCGTTACAGTTCGCCGTGGCCGTCGTGTATTTCGTGTTCGCCCAGAATTCTTCGCAGAGCCACTTCGAGCGCGACTTGGTGACCGGGCTCGGATTTCCGCCTACGCGCGGCGCGGCCCGACCCTCCGCGCGCGCCGGAGTCGCCCCCCCCCGCCCAGCTCAGGCACCGCCCGCCCCGCGCCACCCCAGGGGGCGCGACGCCTTCGAACGCTGAGAGTGCGAGCTGGACCTGGCGATCGCCAATATTGCGTTTCGGCGCCGCCAGCTCGTCGAGGGCGTCGCCTTGGGCGCCGCGAGCTCCGAGCGCGCCGGGGGGTCCCGTTTGCCGCGGGCGGCGGCCGCACGCCGCGAGCCCGCGCGCGAGCGCCCTTGTTCCCTCCGCCCGGTCTCCTTTCCATGCTTCCCCTTATCTGGGAACGTTCTCACAGTGGCGCGTGCGCGTGATTTCGCGGGATGATCAGCGTCCGCATTCACAGCATGCGTTCCATGGTGCTCGGCGGGCTCGATGCTGAAATGCTTGTAATCATACGTGCTGCATGGTGTTGTTTTGAGCGCGCGGTTTCGCGCTGGTGGCCCGCATGTTTGATTCGTGTATATGTCTGTACATACTGATACATGAACAGTTCGAACTGTATGGCAGATATTGGCGCTATCTGTCAGGCAATTGTAAATTCGCATGTATACATATGTACTGACATATGCACCAACATATGTATATCGATCGAGCCGTGTGCACTGCGAAGTATTTTCTACACTGGGAACGCGCTGGGGCCACATGGGGGGGGCGCATGGGATGATGGCATTCCGTGTGTAGGATGGACGTACGAACGTGTCCCGGGCCCGATCAGGCCAGAACGTCTCATGGGAAAGGGCCGTTCTTATAAACCATCGGGGTAATGGCGCGTGCTGTTCTTGAGTATATGCGAAAGTTGTCTAGGATCTTCTGCCGGCAAGGGTGTGACTTAGTGATTTTCATAGGTCTTCTCTCCCTTCAATCCTTTCGCTGTTTTTTTCCCCCCCCTCCTCCGTCCCCTCCTTGCATGCGTTTCCCCACTGAAACTTCACATTCTGTGATTCCCATCCTTCCTTCCATGTTCTTTGTTCCCCCCTCCTTGCATACATATCCTCACGCCCCTTGCGTCTCATTCCTTCTCTTCCCCCTTCTTTCCTTCTCTCTCTGTTACCCTCCCCTCCGATTAGTACATGCTCTTCCTTCTTTATTGCGAATGCCTTACGGTCGGCGCCGCCGACCCTGAAGGCGGAGCCTCCTTTGGGACCCCCGTTGGTGATCACCCCCCGGGGCCCGCCGGGATCCTGGGGAGGGCGGCCGGCATTCTGATCCGTGACCCCCTCCACGCCCCAATCCCCCCGCTGGGAAGGCATAAAGGGAAGGACATCGAATTAACCACGACGTTCCTTTTCCTTGTTCCTCAATTTCTTTCGGAGTGACGACGACGAGAGCGTTTCCCACACGCCGAAGATTGGGCGGATCTGTTGTGTCTGGCTCCCTCTCTCTCTTTATCTTTATATCTCTCTCTCTCTCTGTCTCTCCCTCTCTGTCTCGCTATCTCTCTTTCTCTCCCTCTCTTTCTGTCTTTCTTTCTTTTTTCATCTCTCTCTCTCTCTCTTTCTGTATCTATATATAGATATGTCTACCCACTTTCTGTTGCTCTCTTTCTCTCTCTCTCTTTCTCTCTTTCTGTTTCTCTGTACATAACTCTCTCCCTGTCTGTCTCTCTCACCTCTCCCTCTCTTTATTTCTCTCCCTTTCTCTCTCTCTCTCTTTACCGTCCGCTGCTCCTGTTTCTTCTCTTTGGCGAGCACGCAAATTGGCAATTCACAGTGCACGCCAGGTTCGCTTGAACCACGTTTCAAAGCGTGTTTATCGTATATAGTGGTTGCGTCTGCGCTCCGCCCCCTCGTCCCAATCGTCGCTATCCTCATAGTGCTGCGCCTCGTTATCATCCTCAAGGTCATTATCATCTGCGTCCATTCTCCGTCCCGATTCTGAGTCCTCTCCTCCTCGCTACCGCCCTCTCCCTTTTCCACCTCGTTCCTTCTACTCCCCCCTTTTCCTACCCTGCTCACCCTGTTCGAGCCTCTTCCTCATGCGTATCTTCCTCCTCGTCCCTCCTGCTTCTCCGCCCTTGTATCTCATCCCTTGTCCGCCCTCCTCGCTCTTCCTCTTCCGTCCGCCTGTTCATCCATCTTCCGTGCTCGTTCCTTCTCGCTCCTCCCTCCTCGCCTCCGATCTTCCCTCCTGGGCACTCTTATTCCCACCTCCTCTTCGCTTCGTCACTCCTCCTTCTTCCCGCATCAGGTTCCCTCTGCCCGTGTCCTTTTTCCCGCCCTCCTTCCCCATCCTCACCCTCACGCCGCAGCCTCGGCCTTTGGAACGCAGCGCCACGGCAGCCGGCATGCGCCCGCGCCAATCGGGCGCGCCTTCGCGGCGGGCGCGCGGTGAAGTTCGGCGAGGTTTTTCCCGCTCTGACCCTTCCTTGCGGCGAGGGTCCCTTTTGCAGAGCGGCCGACCTCCCTCCTCCCCGCGCGCCGGCGCAGGGGACCTAGATCTGCATGCTTTCCAGAGTGCAGGACGCCTGAGAAGAGGCTCCTCCCTGCTTCTTCCCCTCCTCGTCCTCCTCCTCCTCCTCCTCCTCCTCCTCCTCCTCCTCCTCCTCCTCTTCCTCCCTCCTTCTCCTCCTCCTCCTCCTCCTCCTCCTCCTCCTCCGTACTGGCGGCCTCCTCCCACGGTCGCTGCCACGGGGTGCCTGTGGGGTTTCTGTAAGGAGGATCCGCTGAAGAATGGAAACGGGATCATTGACGAAGTCGGGTAAACTCAACGCCGACCCCTCCTCTCATAACTCCAGAACCGAGGCGATGGGGAAGCCGAGCAGGACGACGAGGTGTTCCTCACGAAGCGCCTCTTGCGAAGCATAGTTGTGGCACTGCACAACAACTGCGCCGACCGTGTTGACAGCCATCGGGGGGTGAGCAAGTCAGCGCCTTTTCAACAGGAGACGCGGAGCAGACCTTGAGTGCAGCGTTGAGCAGTACCAAGACTGATAGCACAGGAGCACCGTATGACTGGCATACCACAGCAAAGGGCAGGATGTTCAAGCTACATGGTCAAGACCGCATACTGAAGTGCCAGAAGCCCTGCCCAACGCCCAACACTATAGTTCACAAGGAATGCCTTGATAGAAAAGTGCATGGTGGTCGCAAGGCGTCCCGGTGGGGGTCGGGAGGACTTGATATCTCGATATCTCGATGTCTCGATATCTCGATATCTCGATATCGGGGCTGGGGCCGGGCGGGAATTCTATACCTCGATATTTCGATATCTTGATATCGGGGGCGAGGATTCGATATCTCGATATCTCGGTATCTCGATCTCCCGATATCTCGATATCGGAGGGCGGGGACTCGATACCTCGATATCACGATATCGGGGGCGGGGGCGCGATAGCTCGATATTTGGATATCTGGATATCGGGCGCGGGGCCAGGCGGGGACTCCGTATCTCGATATCTCGATGTCCCAATCTCGCGGGCGGGGACTCGGTATCTCGATATGGAGGGGGTGGCGTGCGGGGCGGGGCTCGATGCACGGCGCCTCGCCTCCCCCCATCCCAGGACCCGAATTTTCTTATGCACGACCTGCGTGCCCACACGGGCTCGCTCGAGCGGGGCCCGTCCGCGGCGCAGGGCGTGCACAAGGAATTCTCCCCTGTTTCTGAGTGTGGGCGAGAGGGGGTCACGGGCGTTTATTAGTATTAGTATCAGTAGTATTATTCGTATTATTATTATTAGTACTGGGTCGGAGGGGTACGTGAAAGTCAAGATTGTGAGGACGACGATGACGACGTTGACGATGATGATGCTATTGATGGTGGCGATGATGGTGGTGATGGTGGTGAGGGTCATGGAACTGGGGGGCGGCGGCGGGGTCAGACTCGATATCTCGATATCTCGATATCGGAGATGGACTCTGGACATCTTCATATCGCAGCCTGATCACATCCTCAGGGCTGCAGTTCAATTGAAATCGAGCTATCGAACCCCGCCCTCCCAAGAGCGCTTGTCGTCGTCCTCCTCCTCCTTCTCTTGATTTATCCTTCCTCCCACCTCGCATTCCTCCCTCTTATCTTCGACGGGACGCGCCGTCGTCATGACCGCCATCATCATCATCATCATCATCATCATCATCATCATCATCATCATCATCATCATCATCAGCATCAGCATCAGCATCAGCATCATCATCATCATCATCATCATCATCATCATCATCAGCATCAGCATCGTCATCATCATCGATGCGCGCGCGGCCGATGCGCGCGAGTGGCTCGCGTGATATGATTTGACGGGTTTTGTGCCCACCCCCCAGCAAACGCGCAACGGCGTTCGGATAATTTCGTCGTGGGCGCGCGAGGGGCCCGTTTGGTCGCGTTTGGTGATCATGCTGGATAACTCCACGTTTGCTTCAGAATTCGCAAGAGCGCGCAGACATGTTTTGATAGTTCATGTTGCAAAACCACGTGGCAAACCATGCGTTTTCCCCAATGGTTTCGGCAACCTGGATCTTCAAATCCTCACGTTGCCTACGGTTTTGAGGGATTTTGGCATGCACGTTGCACGTGAGGCGCCGCGCGCGTGTGGATATATATATATATATATATATATATATATATATATAGATACAGATGTATAGATACGTTAACAACAAAGTGTTGGCAATAATTCATTTGATGAACGACGCGCGCGCTTAGCATTATTCGTTTGGGATGAGGTGGGAGGGGGTCGAACCCGGTTCGGCTAGTATGTCTTGATTCCGTGTGGGGACCCAGCGATGGGGCAGAACCATTTGTAGAGTGCGCATCCCCAGAGGGGATGGATAACCCCAGAGGGGGGACAGGCAGATGGTCCGAATTCGTATTCCGAAAGGAGGTTCTTTGAGGCGAGCACCATGAAAACGCCAGCCGGCCGGACCACCAGCCAGGCCCGAGCGGGCGGCGGCGGGCGGCGACACGTCGGCCGGACCGCCAGCCAGGCGCAGCAAATGTTATTCAGAGAAGACGTGAGAGGCCCTAAGTGCAAACACTTCTTGGGGAATCTTACATCACTTATTGCAACATGGCCCCTCCCCCCGTCGATTTTTGATGGCGCGGCGCGTGCAAGTGCTGACCGGGGCAGCCCTACCGAAGAAGACCCCCCTGCCATCTCGGAAGACTCGTCCGAGGCACTTCGGCTCGACGCAGAAGCAAAGGCTAGAGGCTGGGGAGGAAGGGGCTGATTGATTCTGTCGTTAGGCGACGATGCTGAGGCAATGAGGGGTAAAGAACAGGTATGCGTTCGGTGGCCTGCCCTGGGGGGAAGGGGGAGGGGGCGGGCGAGCTCAGAAGGCTCGGCAGAAGGCTTCCAGCTTTCTGGGAAGCCTTCTCGGACTGCTCCGAAGCAGCAGAGAGCCAGCTTCTCCGAAGGCCGGAGGGCTTCCGAAAAGCGAGAAGCCACGCCGCTTTCTGAGCAGGCTGGCCCCCTCCCGTTTCCCCCCTTGGCGCGCCGCTGGTGCTTGGCCAAAACCACGCTTGCAGAGGGGCGCCGGGGGATCCAGCCCCCGCCCATCCCCCCGCACCAGACAGGAGGGGTGGGCGGAACAGGCGGGGTTTGGGAGTGAGCGGAGCAGCAGCAGCAGCAGCAGCAGCAGCAGCAGCAGCAGCAGCAGCAGCAGCAGCAGCAGCAGCAGCAGCAGCAGCAGCATGAGCACAGGGAGGAGGATGAGGATGCAGAGGAGAGCGTGGGGGAGGAGGGCAGGACGGGCCAGAATGGGGAGAAATAGGGCGAGAAGCACGAAGTCAAGCAGGACAACCAGAAGGACAACCTGCAGCACCAGATGTAGAAGAAGCTGGAGCTGGAGCTGGAACATGAGGAGCAGGGGCAGTGCGGCAGATGGTGTGCTTCGGTTGGAGCACGGCGGCATTGAGGTGCTCGGGGCCCGTTGCCATCCTGGCTCAAAGGTGGCGGCCCCAAGGATCTGAAGGAGTTTTCTCACAGAGCTGGGTCGTGCCACACCTCCTGGGCCCATGTCTGCCACAGTGTACGCCGCCCCCCCCGTCATGTCCTACGCGACTCAGCCGGCGGTGTATGCAGCAGCGCCCGCGGCGTACGCCGCAATCCCCTCGGCGTACGCAGCACCCTCGACCATGATGTACCATCATCCGCCCCCGGTGACGTACGCGGCACCCGCGTCGATCTACGGGCAGCAGGAGGCGGTGACGTACGCGGCGCCTGCGCCGACCCACTACGTGCAGCAGGAGGCGGTGACGCACGCGGCGCCCGCGCCGACATACCTGCAGCCGGCGGTCGCCTACGCCGCTCACGCGACCGCGCCCACCCAGTACAGCTACACGCCCGCGCCGCAGGTGTACGCCGACGCCGGCTACGCGGCCTACCAGCAGCCCTACGCGCCCCCGGCCGACGCCCAGGGCTACCTGCCGACCGCGGCCTCCATGGTGGCGGCCCCCATGTACGGGGCGCTGCAGAGCGCGCCCTCCATGGTCGCCTACCCCATGTACGGCGGGGCGGCGCCGCAGATGCACGCCCCCTTCGGCGCGGGCTTCGCGTTCGACGCCCAGGGCACCGGGCCGGGCCCCCAGGACACGGCCCCCAGCACGGGCGCGGCGGGCCCGGCCGCGGAGAGCCCGGCCGCGGGCACGGCGGCGCCACCGGCGTCTGGCGCCAAGAGGCCCCCGTCCAAGAGGCCCCCGACGAAGAAGCCCAAGACGAAGAGGGGCGCCTGCTGCTGAGGGCCCCCCCGGGTTGGGTGGCGCCAGGGTCTGGTAGGGCGGCGCGCCGCCCTTCCGGACGTGTACCATATGACAGTGGAGGCGGCGGCACACAAGTGAGGGAGGGGGAATTAGAGAGCGACGGGCGACGGGGCAACGCCCTATTTTGATTCAAATTCGTGAGCGGCACGGCTTGCACGTGAGTTCCACGGCAAGCGGACGGCTTTGCAGCTGCGGGCGGAACACTGCTTCTGCCGGTGCCGGCGACGCCGCTGGATGCATGCGGCATCAGCAGGTCTGGGGAAATTCGTGCACCCTTCCGACGGGCTTCGTGGAATGGCGCCGCGGGCGTGGTGGAGCCGATTCGGGCCCAGGGACCTCCACGACTCTAAACAGGTCTGCAAATCATGCATACGGATGGGGTCGGTAAGTGTGTCCGTGACCTTTCCACGACGTCGATTGTCTGGCCTTAATGCCGTGCTGCGCATCTTGTCTCTTGCTCCTCCTCTTCCTCCTCTTCCTGATGCCCCTCCTCTGGCTCCTCTCGCTGTTCCTCCTTCTTGACCTCCACCCCCTCCTGCTCCGCCTCCCACTGTCCATCCACCCCTTCCCCCTCACTTCCCCTCCACCTCCGTCTTTTCCCCCTTCTCCTCATGAGGTATGCGTCCTGCTTCTCCTCCGGTTCATTCTGCCTGGGCGCACTCTGACCTCGGAGCGCCTTGGCCCAGGCTGCGCCCTTTCGGGAGGAGGAGGAGGAGCCAACCTGTTCCGCACGCGCTGCCACGAGCGCCCATGAAGAGCTACGTCTGGCTGATCGGGCCCTCGACCTCGCTGTGGCGCTTTGGGCACCCGTGGGCTGACTGGAGCCCAGCAGTGGCTACGGCTGGGGCGACGACGTGGAGGTGGAGGACGATCTCACATTCCCTATCCCCCTTCCGCCTCCCGCTCCCCTTCCCCCAATGATTCACTTCCCCTTCCCTGCCTTCCGCTCCCCATCCGCCAGCCCCCATCTCGCCAGCTCCCCCCCCCACCCTGCGAACCGCATCCCTCCTCTTCTCCTCCTCCTCCCTCTCCTCCTCCTGCTCCTCCTCCTCCTCCTCCTCCATCTCCTCCTCCTCCTCCTCCTCCTCCTCGTTTACGCGACTGCACTGCACAGCTTGGCTCTGAGAGAGTTAGGCCCGCTTGCAGGCTGCAGGCCGGAAGGCTCGGTCTGTCCTCCGCCCCCCCTCTCGTGCTGGCCTGCCATCTGGGCCAGGGGCTTCCTTTGTGCCCGCGGCGAGGACGGCAAGAAGGGCGAGGACGACGAGAAGAAGGCCTCCGAGGCTTCACGCTGCGCTCCCCCTGCTCCTCCCCTCCCTCCCCCCTCCCACACGTTATGCCCCATTGCCCCGCCAGCAATTCAGGAGGGGAAAAAGCACACAGACCCCCAGGAAGTATGGGAAAATAGGGGAAGTGGGGGCGAAGACGAGAACCGAGAAAATATTAGAAAATGTGGGGACTCCTGAGATTCGCTTCTCTTGATTTGCGTGTCCCACGGCCCCTTCAACAATCCCCTCCCGCCTTGCCCTCGGCACACCACCCCCGCGCACCCCTGCTCCCCGATTCCCTCTACCCCTGACCCACCCCGCCACTCACGCCCGTGCCCCACCAGCGGTCCGTTCGCTGCCCACCCGCGCCAGTTTGAAAAAAAATGCCGCCAGCGGTGAGCTCGTCTTCAAACGCGGGCTTCCTTCCGCTGTCATCTGAAACTCGCGACCCCCCGACGACCCACTTCGCGACCCACCCACAATACATCGTCTTGCAAAGAGATCGGCGCTTGGAGCGGGCGGCCTGTTACGAACAAACTGCGCAAGCGGCGTGCTTCTTCGCATTGGAGCTCGAGCCCAGCAGCCCCAGCAAGAGAAATGCGCTCCCTCGCTCGTACCCGCAAGCGCGAGGCGCACCCTGCCAGCTCCCCAAGTCGAAATGCATTCCGCCGTTCCGAAGGGGGATCACTCGTCGGCGCCGGCCACATCCCTGCCCTGTGCAAAATGAATTCGACTCGACCCCTAGTAGGGGTATTCTGTGTGTTGAAGGCATACCAGCGCAATGCAGTGCAACGAGGTTCGGTGATCACGCAGTGTAAAGCATGGTGCAGCATTGCTGTGCATATCAGGTATCCGCCAGCATCATTCCATCACGGCGTAGCAGCATGCGCACGGTTCCGTGTCATTGCACGGCATAGCGTCCCATGGCATGCAGCGGCATATCATAGCATTCCGTAGCGCAGTACTACATGACATGGACGATGACAACATTGTCTAGCATTGCATGGCGTAGCATAGCGTGTGCCAACACAGCGTGGCATTGCATGGACAGGCACGGGACAGCATGAACTAGCATATCTCATCAACGTCTGCGCGGGGGTCCAGCAGAGGTCACCTGGACGTGCCTTGACACTGTCCACCAGGCAGGGTAACTCTCTCACCGAGAGCAGTACGTACGTGTATGTCGAATCGAAGTAGGGAGTTTCACTACCTTTCTGCCCCTGTCTCTCCGCCTGGCTTGCTGCTCCCACACCTTGCATCCCTTTCCCCCATCTTCTCCGCCCCCCTCCTTCCAGGAGCCACCAAGGGTTCTCTGAATAGCGGAATCGAGAACCTGAGTGTCAATGAAATAAAACAACGCAGGTCTGTTCAGGGGGGGCTGGGTTTGCTGCCCCAGCCGGCGCCTACAGTAAGCAGCGCCGTAAGTGTGGCGAGGCCCGTACCCGCTTTTCTCTGTCCGAATCTTTGGCCTTGCGACGTACACGAGTCGTACATGAAGCAATGAAATAAAACAGCGCCGTGCTTTCTGCGTGACGTTTTCTGCGCAGTGCTTTCTGCGTCGCGTTTCCTTGGGAGCAGCAGGCTGCAAAACACACATCCGACGCGTGGAGGTCCGCCCCCCTCCTTCCAGGAGCCACCGAGGGTTCTCTGGACAGCGGCATCGAGAACTCGAGCGTCAATGGAATAAAACAGCGCCGTGCTTTCTGCGCGACGTGTTCTGCGCAGTGTTCTCTCACCACCCACCAAACCACCCCAACCCAACCCGAAGGCTCAGATTTACCCTCGATTTCCAGTGGGGGGGGGGTCGGGAAACATCGAAAAAACACATGTGGAACCCTTACCCCCCCAAACCCGAAACTCGGGTCTTCGGGTTGGGTTGGGGTGGTCTGGTAGGTAGTCATTCTCTGCGTCGCGATTTCCGTGGGAGCGGCAGGCTGCAAAGCACACCCCCGACGCGTGGAGGCCCGCGCGGCTGTCCGCGGACCGACGCTGGGCCCGCCTCCCCGCCCGCGCGCGGAGCGCACGCCGCCCTGGGCGGCCCGGCAAGGGCTGCAGTCGACGCAGAGTCGGCCTCTCCCCAACATCCCTGTCAAAAAACAATGCAGAGTACACTTGGCGGCGGCGGCGGCTGCGGCGGCTGCGGCGGCGGCTGCGGCGGCTGCGGCGGCTGCGGCGGCGGCGGCGGCGGTGGCGGCGGCGGCTGCGGCGGCGGCGGGCGGCGGCGGCGGCGGTAGCGGCGGCGGCGGCGGCGGTGGCGGCAGCGGCTGCGGCGGCAGCGGCTGCGGCGGCGGCGATTTGGCAACGGGGGCGGCGGCGGCGGCGGCGGGCGGCGCGGCGGCGGCGGCGGCCCGGCAAGGGCTGCTCACCACCCACCAAGCCACCCCAACCCAACCCGAAGGCTCAGATTTACCCTCGATTTCCAGTGGGGGGGGGGTCGGGAAACATCGAAAAAACACATGTGGAACCCTTACCCCCCCCCCCTCCACCCGAAATTCGGGTCTTCGGGTTGGGTTGGGGTGGTCTGGTAGGTAGTCATCTACAGTCGGGGCCCTGAAGAAGGAACGCTTTTCGTTGGGGAGGGGCTCGGTGTTCCGTGATTGTTTTGCGGTTTGCCTCGGGCTTCCCTTAGGTTTTTGTATGGGGAATCGAAGTTTAACTTATGGAAAAGAGGGGCCTGCTCCTCTGCTCCTCTGCTCCGCCCCGCGGCTCCTTGCGGGCCGGGCGAAAGGGGGGGATGGGGAAAGGGGGGGTTACGAAATTTGCTCGCAGGCCTAGAGGTTGACACCAACACCAAGATCGGCGGTGTGCCTCCACCGAGGGAAGACGAGCCCGATCTCGGTGATGGTGGTAATATTCTGGCTTCCAAGGTCACCAAAATATTACCACCAACGCCGAAATCTAGGATCATCTTCCCCATGTGGAGGCAACCCCCTGTGCTGGTGTTGATGCCAATTTCCAGGCCTCCAATTTGCTGCATGCAGCTGGTTTCGGCCCCGCCGAGGGGCCCTTTTCCTCGATACATAGCCGCCTCCGGCGCCGGGAGGCGCCGGTAAGATCAGCTACGCGAGCTGATTCTCCAACCCCCCTTTTGCTATCCCCCCCTTTCGCCCGACGCGATCGTTGCCACCGCCACCGAGAACACATCGGGGGGGGCCGGAGGAAAAGGTGCCCTATACTGCTAACCCCTCCCTCGGTTTCGCTTCTTGGGGCCTGCTGGGAGGCCCTCGTTGCCACAGCCGGATTCGCTTCGAGATTCTGGTCAGAACGCGCCCGGGCGAGGTCCTGGGAGTAGCTGTGTCGGTCCCTCGTTCTCCTTCGTCCGGACCTTCCGCCCTGGATTTTTCATCATCTTGAGCTGTCTTCACATGAAGAATTATCTTGAATTATCTTGAGTTTTACTGAGTTGCGCTAGGTTTCTTGAATTACAAGCCAATTGCAAAGACATCTAAAGACATGTTAAGACATTCGGAGGCATCGCTCTTTTTGCATTGATCCTGGGGAAACCAAAAGGTACGTACCTTTTGGTTTCCCCAGAGAACATCAGGGGGGTGGGTCTGGTGGGGGACCCTTGGGCGGCGGCACGCCGGAGCGCAGCACAGCACAGGACGTGGCTCTGGCTTGCCGCCGCCCAGGGGTCCCCCCCCCCCCCCCCCCCCCCCCCCACTCGTCCTTGCTTCTCCTCCGAGTCGCCCATCCCCGCCTCCCACCTTGTCGGGTATAGCCAGGACCCCGGGAAAGGGGACCCGGTTAGTGATAGGGCCCTGGGGCCCCTCAAGCGGCCAGATTCACTAAACCGGGTTTGCCGTAACTGGTGTTTTTCGGGTAAGGGCAGTTCCGGTTAGTGGAAACGGGACGGGGGGGCGCCCCCGGTACAAATCACTGAACCCGGTTCCACTAAGCCCAGTTCTGCCAACGCCCGACCTTAGCTGCCCCGATACGCCCGTTTTGAAACGCAACACGTACCGTGTTCAACACGTCCGCGTTAACACGTTGCGTGTTGGTTCCGCGTGTTGGCCCGCGTTTCGGCGAACGTGGCGCGCCCGGCGCACGTGTTCAATCTGCGTGCTGAGTTCTGTGTCAATGCGCTACGGGTTGCGTTTACGTATCGGGGCGGCTAAGCCTCCCATCCATCTCCGCTTTCCCTTGTCCCGAGCATTCTCTTCGGGTGGAGGGCAGAGGGTGAAACCTGAAACGCCGCTTCGATGGATTCTCGAGGCCCGAATCTTCAAAAGGTGCAATCACAAGACGGATTGACTTACGAGAGCAAGAGCCCATACTGTGGGGGGTTTCGTTAAGGAATGTGCCCAGGGGGCTTCAGACCCTGGAGGGTTCCTTATCTAATGAGGGCGGCGGTGACATACATGGACAAAACTCGATTCGAGCTCCACCGGCCTCCAGACCCTGGATTCTTTATTTAAGGGTTCCTTATCCAGTGCCCCCACCGTGTGGATTTCACCCCGAACCCTCCACCCGAAGAAAGTGCACAGCGGTCGGCGCTCTCCGCCCTCGCTCGGCCTTCCAGACCTCTGCCCTGGGGCGTTCGTCTGGGCATGGGGCGCTCCGATCCCCGCCAGCGCACGGGTGGGGGGGGTGGGGGGCACAGGCGTGGCAGGCGAGAGCCCTCCTCACCGTCGTTCGCCTCCTCATTCCCGTCCTCTCAAGTCCTCCTCCTCCTCCTCCTCCTCCCTCCTCCTCCTCCTCCTCCTCCTCCTCCTCCTCCTCCTCCTCCTCCTCCTCCTCCTCCTTCTCCTCCTCCTCCTCCTTCTTCTCCCTCCTCCCTCCTCCCTCCTCCTCCTCCTTCTCCTCCTCCTCCCTCCTCCTCCTGTTCCTCCTCCTCCTCCTCCGCCTCGTCCTCCTCCCCCTCCTCAGCGCCACCCCCCTTCTCCTCAGTCCTCCCCCATCCTCTCCACCACCTCGTCCACCCTTGTCATTCCTCGTTATCCTCCTGCTACTGCCCCTCTGCGACTCCTTCCCCCCTGCGCTCTCTGTGACTCCGCCCCCATCCTGCTCTCACCCGACCTCTCAACCCTACGGCTTCGGTTTTCGTAGCCGCTTGAAGTACGACGGTGACGAGAAAGGAGGACCAGGGCAACCACCCCGACGACGGCCTCGGCGGAGTCGGCAGCCTCGGATACGCCGGCAGCCTCGGCGACGCCGCCTTGGGGGCGTCGACGGCTTTGCCGATGTCGCCGTCGGCGACGGCCTCGGTGACGGCGGAGGCCGCGGCCGCGGTCGGAGCCCCCGCACGCGCGCGTGCGCCGCGCCCAGGAGAAGGGGCCCGGCAGCCGGAGCGCGAGCAGAGACGGGAAGAAGGACGGGCGCGCTCGCCTCGGGCGCCTGCGACGCCGGCCGCCGCAGGCCGCTGCCGGCCTCCTCCTCCCTCCTCCTCCTCCTCCCTCCTCCTCCTCCTGTCCTCCTCCTCCTCCTTCTTCTCTCCTCCTCCTTCTCCTCCTCCTCCTTCTCCGCCTCAACTTCCTCCTCCTCCTCCTCCTCCTCCTCCTCCTCCTCCTCCTCCTCCTCCTCTCCTCCCCCTCCTCCTCCTCCTCCTCCTCCTCCTCCTCCTCCTCCTCCTCCTCCTCCTCCTCCTCCTCCTCCCCCTCCTCTCCTCCCTCTCCTCTCCTCCTCCTCCTCCTCCGCCTCCTCCTCCTCCTCCTCCTCCTCCTCTCCACCTCCTCGTCCTCTCTCTTCCTCCTCCATCTCGTCCTTCTCCTCCTCCTCCTCCTCATCTCTTCTTCTCTCCTCCTCATCCTCCTCCTCCTCACTCGTCCGCCCTCATCCCCCTTCTCCTCCTCCTCCTCCTCCTCCTCCTCCTCCCCTGCTGCTCCCCCTCCTCCTCTTCCTTCTTCTCCTCCTCCTCCTCCTCCTCCTCCTCCTCCTCCTCCTCCTCCTCCTCCCCCTCCTCCTCCTTTCCTCCTCCTCCTCCTCCTCCTCCTCCTCCCTCTCCTCCTCCTCGTTCTCCTCCTCCTCCTCCGCCACCAGGGCGCTGGTCAGGCGGAGGCAGCTCTGGCCACTGATCAGTCTGTGGTCACTGCGCTGGTCGACATCGAGAAGTGTTTCGACCGCATCTGCTGGAGGCGCCTGGTGCAGGCTGCGGGCCGACATGGCTTCCCGCGCCAGCTGCTGGCGTGTGCGTTGGCTATGTACAAGGCCCCGCGGCGCCTGGTCTGGATCCAGGCAGTGTCGTATGCGGTCACCGTGGAGCATGGCGTCCTTCCTGGCTGCAAGTTCGCCATGGCCATGGTGCAGTTGCTCATGCTATCGTCCATGGATGGCTTTGTGGAGGCTACGACGCTGGAGGCGCATGTACCAGAGGCTGCTCTTTCCTTCTCATTGGATGTGTTTGCAGATGACCTGACGTTGCAGGTTTCTGGGAAGATTCGCTGGCTGGTTCAGTTTGCATCTGTTACTATTGCCTCTTTGTGTGGTACGTTGCAGGATCTTGGCCTGTCAGTGGCGAGGACCAAGGCCATGTTACTGCTTCGGATTCGCACACTGCGTCTGTCCTGGCGAGAAGGTTGAGGCACTTTGGTTTTCAGAATCAGTCCTAGTTGGAAGTCTTGGGGCTCGAGGTCGGCGCTGGGAAGTGTGCTCGTGGCTCCATTCTGCGTAGACGTGTGGGCAAGGTTGCACGCCGTTTTTTCAACTAGAAGCGCCTGGCCTCCCTCGGTTTCAAGTTTCGTAAAGTTGCTAAGGCCGCGGTGGGGCCCGCCATCACCTATGGCCTGGGTGTGCTTGGCGCTGGCCCGCATGTGATCAGGAGGGTGACTGCACTGGTCAAGCACGGTTGGCGCAGTATTCCAGCTGGTGGATCTCACTGGATTGCCTCCAGGCTCGACTCCACGCCTGGCCATCACCCCGCCACCGTCGCGATCGTCGGCCCCATCTTCAACTGGGCGTTGCTTGTCCAGGCAGGAGAGGTCGATCATGGATTGCTTCAGAAGGCCTGGCAGTCGCTGTACCCGCGGATTGCGTCATTGGATGTGGAAGCTAGTTGGAAGCTAGTTGGAAGCTTGTCAGTGGTCCTGCGGGTGCGCTGGCGAAACCATTGGCTACGCTCGAATGGCAGTGCTCGTCGGCCTTCAACGTGCGCACGCGGGGCGGCGAGGTGCTCGATTTTCGCTCTACTGCTCCCTCAGTGCTCCGCTGGCTTGCCCTCAAGGACTACGACGCCTACGGCTGGCTCATGTGGCGCAGCGCCCAGAGGTCATGCCTGAGGTGTTGGGTCCGTCGCATAAGGACCCTGCGGGAGCGTGCGCCGCCCCCATTCAAAGTTTGTTGCGCCCAGGGCCTAAGGCGAAGCAGTGGCCTCTGGATCAGACATCGAGGGCTGCCCTGCGCTCGGCTGTCATAGTGGGCCAGTTTTTCTCAAGCCCGGTTCTATCAGTATGCATATGCTGCTGGATGTGGTTTCTTGAATTGCCCTGGAGTGGCTGGTATGCTGCATCACCGATACTGGGGCTGTCATGTGTTCAGTGGCTGTCGCGAGCATGCTGTGGATGAAGATACCCTTCGTGATGCCAAGGCGGCGGTGCCAGGCGATCTCCTGTTTTCTCGGGGGTTGTTTCCCAATTCCGTCCTACCGCCGTTGCCGCCTCGTGATGACAGTGGTGTCTGGTTTTACGATCGTGGTGCGCGAGCTGGGACTCGTTTCGTGGTCACGGGCTCGGTGTTCACACACGGCTCGTGCAAGAAGCTCCTGCACTGGGATGCTGCTGATCGTGCTGGGTGGGGCTTCGTGGTCGTGGGCGACGGACGCTACAGCGGCGCGGCCTTTGGCCCACTGCCAGGGCCGCGCTAGACCTCAGCACGTGTCGAGCTCTACGCCGTGTTGCAGGTGCTGACCGGGGGAGTGGCGCCGCTGCACCTCCACCCGGACTACATGCCTCTCTTGGAGGGGCTCCAGCGTGGGAGGCGCTGGTGTTTGTGCCCGAGGAGGGAGAACGTGGATCTTTGGACCCGTCTCTTTCGCTACTTCGGCGAGCATGGGGGCTTCTCGCTGGCCGGCGAGGTCGAAGATCCTGTGTGCACCTACGACGTGAAGGGCCACTCCAGGGAGGACACCTGGGCTGGCAGATGCAACAACCTGGCGGACCAGGCGGCCAAGCGGGTGAGGATCGTCCACGACATCCCCAAGGCCACCGTCCAGAGGCACAGTGTGGCGCTGTCGAGGATCCGCCAGGTGGCCGCGTGGATCGGGAACGCCTCCCGCATGACGTGCCAGGGCCAGGTGCCGCCCGACCGCGTCGCGGTCCCCCGCCGCCGTGCCAGCCAGCTGCGGCGCCGCTGGCAGCAGGGGGCAGGCGCTGCGCTGGCGCCAGGTGGCGCAGCACCGCGCGGAGGGCGGCAGCCGCGCCGCGCGACGACGCCCCCCCCCCCCCCCCCTGAGTACCCGCACTCTCTCCAGAGGCGGCCTCGCAAAGTCTCGTGCGTGCGACGTGCCGCTTACGCGGTTTCCGCCGTAGGGGTTCGTAGGCTTCGGAGGGCTGGGAGGCGGCGGCCCTCTGGGGCCTCAATGGTGTTTCGCCTGGGACCTCCGCTGTCGTGCAGGCCTCCGTGGGCTCGATGGGGTCTCGGGGGCCGCGGGGGATGGTCTTGGGCCCCTCTGAGGCCGCCTCCTCCTCTGGAGCCTGTGCGGAACCAGTGGAGCCAGAGGCGCCGCCGACCGAGGGCCTTGAGCGTGCCCTGGCAGTTAGGCGGGTGAGGCTTCAGATGGAGGAGGAGCAGCGGGATTCGGACCTGTCGGATGCGTGTAGGCTGGCTAGGGCCTCGCGTCCCCAGGGCTCCGAGGAGCCCAGCCCCCCCCCCCCTCCCTCCCTGCCTCTACCAGGCGGAGGCGGGGCCTCGAGGAGGACGGCCCCCCTGTGGGGCCCGCCCCGAAGGCCCCCAGGCTCCTGGCCCCTGGCGCTGCCGCTAGCGGCGAGCCTCCGCTCCCTGCTGGCCTCAGCGGGCCTCCGCCCGTCAAGAGGCCCAGGACCTCTGGGGGTCCGCGGCGTGCCGACTGCTGGACTGCGAAAGAGGCCGTTCTCCCTGATGTCCCCCTTCCCGCTCTGGGCCCTGTAGGGCCCAGTAGCGCTCGGGGACACCAGATCAGTCTTGCTGGAGCTACCCTTGCATCATGCCATCGGTGTGGTGCCAGGGCCCAGCCGACGGCCCCCCGCTCTCGTCCTTGGGGCCGGTGCGAGGGCATTGCATCCAGCAAAGACTCAATGTATTTAAAGTCCCTGGAGGTGGGTAAGGACCCCATCTCGGGAGAGTGGAGGGGTGACCCCCGTCCCCTCTTGCCTTCAGACGGTGCCTGCTTCTGGCCTCGTCTGAGGTAGCTCGAGCCCGCTTCCGCTCGCTCGTGCTCTTTCCCTTTCCTGTTGTCGTGGTGCTGCGCGTGCTCGACCTTTTTCCTGCTCGTTCTCTCTGCTTGTTCGCTGCTCTGCGCACTCTTTTCGGTGTGGGCGTGCCTCCTCCTCCTCGTCCTCCCCGTCCTCTGCCTCCTCCTCCTCCCTCCCTCTCCTCCTCCTCCTCTTCCTCCTCCTCCTCCTCCTCCTTCCGTGGCCGTTTTGGCTCAAGATGATGATGCCCGCGGCGTCCTTCATGGATGCCGCTAGTCCGCGGCCAGACCCCAAGCTTTTGCCGCCACAACCACGGGCTTGCGGCTGCCCACAGCTCCTCCTGCTTCTCACTTTGGCATTGCAGGCTACCATCCATATCAGCTCGTCCGAGCCCCGCTCCGAGCACTCCATATCGCCCGTCGAGCCCAGCTCCGAGCACTACATATCCGCCGTCGAGCCAAGCTCCGTGCACTACGTATCCGCCGTCGAGCCTAGCTCCGAGCTCTTCATCCCCGTCGAGAACGTCGCCCGCACCGAGGCCAGCCTGCAGATTCTCCGCCAACCACGTATTGGCACCGCAGCCGCCCTGGACATTGGACAGCAGTACAGCAGCCACTTCCTGGACTTGCCCAACCTAGTGCAACCATGTCGTCAAGCAGTGAAGACAGATCTACGTCCCGCAGCGCTCCTTCGCGCAGAAGGAAAGAACGCCGTCGTGGACGCCAAGGCAAAGACCGTGATGATAAAGGTTCCCGTGCCTCCGCCGCCAGGGTCACGCTCGACGCCATGGGAGAAGCTGGCGTCGCCTCGCAAATCGTACGAGCTTCAGGGAGAGCTTCAGCGCCGCCTTCACGTCCTGGTCGCTCGTCAGCGCGCCCGTCTACTCCGCCAACGTTTGCAATGGATGCCGACGACCTTCTACACCACGGTGATGCTGCTCGCCACGCAGCGGCTGCCTCCGAGCAACTATGTGATGGACAATGGGATGCACCGCCCCCCCCAACTACATGCAGTCGAGGCAGCACCAGCAACAGGAGGACACCCGCGTGCAGATCCGCTGGCAGGAGCTCGTGGCCCTTGGCGTGGCCAACAAACCGCTGGACGAGCGTCCGCCGTCGGAGCCGCCGCCGACCTTCATGGAGGAGACTTACCAGCTTCCATCGCAGCCGCAGGAGGATCAGCCACGCCTGGATCGTTCCCAAGCATCCCAGGGCTGTCTCCTGATGTCTAAGCCGCTCTTCAACAAGTCATGCAGACTCAAGTCGAACACGCCGCCGCCACCTTCCAAGCCCAGGCCAACGCTCTACTCAATGAATCACGTGAAAGCTTTCGTCAAATTCTCGCACAACAAGTCATTGCTACCGAACGCCGAGTGGATACCCTACATGATGCAGTCGCCCGCGCACGCCGTGAACAAGACCGCCGAGCCGACGAGCAGAAGAAGATGTGGCAGCAGATCGATCAGATGCGCGACACGCTCGCGCTCGCTGAAGCTCAGGCGCCCATCACGGACCTCACCAAGCTCGCTGACTGGGACCGCGCCCCCGACCCGACCATCTTCTCCATTGGCTGCCAGCGCCTCATCGCGCCCGACATACTGCTCAACGACCTGCAGGAGTGGATCGCCTCTGCCAACGTGGACCGCAACGCCGTGGAGCTGCTGGGCGACGAGCCGTCCAGACGCTTCCTTCTTCAAGTCAAAGGTGATCGTGCAGCCGCAATCCCGCGTGCTCTCGCTCTTTCACGCGCCCTTCGAGATCCTGCTGGCAGGTGGAAACGCTTCGAGTCCGCCGACACGACAGGCGGCCGAGTGGATATCTACCCCAATCCCGACAAGCCTCCCAAGCAGATCCGCACCGAGATCCAGTGTAAGAAGCTCCTGCAACTGCTCCAGCACCGCTACCCTGACAAGCCGTGGAGGGCCATCCGCACCAAGGGCGAGATCCATTGCAACGCCATGCCCGTTGTCCGCCTCGGCGTCAAGGGCCAGGCCGACCCCGCCATCCTCGAATGGAACGAGCACGCGTTCGAAGGCCACCACTTCAACGAAGTGGATCGCGGCGGCGTCCTCGCCGCGTTCCAGGCACCCTTCGCGGACACTGCTTCAGCAACGTGGCGGGTTTAGCCACCCCTGGTCGCCGTGGCGACCGACCGAGGACCCCGTCCCCAGCACCTTCATCACGTGGAATGCCAGAGCCCTTATGTGCCACAAGCGCCAGCGCCGCCGCCGCAAGCAAGCTGCTCTGACTAAGTACATGCGCCGCCACTGCGCCATCCTCCTCCAGGAGGTCCACGGCTCGGAGGCCCTGCTCCGCACGTGGGTGGGCGCGCAGCCGTGCCCGTACAAGCTCTTTTTCTCCGAGTTCGTCGGCAGCGATGACGACGAGGCCCGTCCTGGCACTGGCGGAGTTGCTACGTTGGTGCCCTGGCTCACGCCCATGCAGCTCGAGCAGCTTGCTCCTCACCAACTGCCTACCTTCGCCCACGAGGAGCTCGTCAAGGGCCGCATCCAGACCGTCACCGTCACCAATGCTGTCACGAACAACTCCATCGTCATCATGAACGTCCATAACCACGAGATCGACGCTCGCGGCCGCGACCGAGTGCAACGTGCTTGGCATCAGCATCGCACCTGGGCCGAGGCCGACTACCAGCACCGCGCCTTCATCGCCATGGGGGACTTCAATACTGCCAGCCGCCCGCCGAACAGCTTCCTGCAGCCTCAGCCACAGCACGCTCGCCTTGCTCTGGACATCAGCGCCCGCCAGCAGCAGCCTTTCTGGAAAGCACTCTTCGACTCCATGCTCGAAATCGAATCCGACTTACCGACCCGCTTCAACAAGTCTGACTTCTCCGCCTCAGCGATCGACCGCGTTTTCATCAGCTTGCCGTCCCATGCCATGCTCGAGCTCACATCGCAGATCAACATCGTACACGATCCTGCCATCCTGTCAGACTCCTTCCTCAGCGACCGCGCGATCATCTCCTACACCATCGGCATCAAGCCGCGCACGCCGACGGACGACCAGGCGATCCCCCCTGCGATCTTCCGCGACCCGAACTACGCCAAGTACCTGGACCACTTGATCACCCACACCAAGACTCAGCACGTCCCCATCCAGAACCGCTGGCGCACGCACAAACGCCTCATGGTCGAGGCTGCGAGGCTCGTGCGCGACGACTGGGCCAGCTCCACCGGGGGCGGCAACAAATCCAACCATGCCGACGGCCGGGTCCTCACGGCGCGTTCGATCTCCCGCGCGGTCTGGCGCCAGGATGTGGCTCTCGCTCGTCGCCTCCAGTCCACCACCGAGCTTGGCGCCAAGTACCTCTCGATTGCCGACGGCCTCATCGCGATCATCAACCAGCCCGAGTTCGCTGCCATGACAGCCTCGCTACACCGCGACTTCGAGGCTCGGCAACGCTCTCTGGCGCTAAGAGCTGCCCAACGCCGCGGCAGGGGCCCTCGAGCCCGAGAAACTCCGTCGTATCTTGCGAGCCTCGCAGAGGCGGGCTCTCCCTTGGGCCCCCTGGAAACGCCGTCTGGTCCTCCAGGGCATCAAAAGCTCGGGCCCAGATGGCCCCCCCGGGGTCGCCAGAGAGAGCTGCGATATGGCGGACGCCCTCCGCACCTACTGGAAGCCCGTCTTCGTGCACAAGCTCGTCGATGCCGACAATGTCACGCAGTGCATCTCCGAGCGCATGCCGCTGGGCGCCGCCATCGACGTGGGCGCGCCGACCAAGAGGCAGATCCGCGCCCTCCTGGCTCGCACCTCGCCGTCGGCTCCAGGACCTGACTGCCTCCCATATCGCGCTTGGCTCGCACGCGACTCGTCGCTGGACCTGCTTGGGGACCTCTCGTTCCACCTCTGCTCGAACGCTAACTTCATCCACGACCTGAACGATTCTGACTTCGCCTTCCCGCCGAAAGGGGGCAACCTCGTCGGCGAGATGCAGACCGACAGGGCGCCCGAGGACACGCGCCCGCTCTCGCTCAAGAACACTGATATCAAGGCCATCGCTGGCGCCGCCAACTTCCTCCTCAAACCCGCTGTGGCAGAGCGGACTCACAAGGCGCAGCAGGGATTCGTAGTCGGCCGCAACTTCACCAAGCACATTGTCATTCTTGACGCCGAAATGCGCCGCGCTGGGATACGTCCCGACGCTGCTGATCACCACCGTGTCTTCACCAGCTTCGACTTCGCGGCGGCGTTCCCGTCTGTGGGTCGGGCCTGGCTCTTCGCGGCCCTCGAGCGCTTCGGGGTCCCCATCGGCCTCATGAGCCTCTTCCGCAACCTGTGCCACGCGCCGAGCAGCTTCCTCAAGGTCGACGGGATCCGCCACTTCACGTTCGCCATCGAGCCGGGCGTCGCGCAGGGCTGCCCCGCCAGTGGTTCGGCATGGGCCATCGCGATGGACCCGCTCGCCCGCCACATCGCCTCCTTCATCGAGCGCCCCGACGGCACGCCCGACTACGACAAAGGCTACCTCGGCGTCTGCGCGGACGACGCTGGCCTGCTCACATTCTCGTTCGACACGCTGCGCAAGGCATCTGAGCTTTTTTCTGCCGCAGAGGAGCTCGCGCTTCTCTCCCTCGAACCTCGCAAGTGTGTAGTCGTGCCCCTGTGGGCGCCTGTCTCTCCTGCCACCACCGCCCAAACGAAAGCGCTCCTGGCCGACCTTTGCCCTTACTGGGGTGGCTTCACGATTTCGGGGCGAGCCAAGTACCTCGGGACCTTCCTTGGACCCTCCTCCTCCCTTGCCCTTCAATGGCTCGCCCCAGGGCAAAAGTGGTGGCAACGCAGTAATTTGCTCAACCTCGTCCAGTCTGGCAGTGACGCCACCGTTCGCATATATAACACTTCCGTCTTGTCCACGCTCAGCTACGTTGCTCAGTTCTTCCCGCTCGATTCTACGATTGCTCGCCGTGAATGTACGTCTTCCACAACATGCTCAGCGTGCCGCCCAACTCTTTTCGGAAGGTAGATCTCATCTCGATGGCGGAATGGAGCCCGCCACCTGTCCTTCGCTCAGCTCAAGTCGCATCTGTCGCAGCAGCCATCCGCACAGCCACTTTTACACTCCGCGGAGAATGGGAACCATTCTTCCACCGTCTGCGAGGCACCGCCTGGGAGGAGAGCACGTCCATTCCTTCCCGCGGTGGGAAGCAGGGCGCTGGTCCCCCCCCCCCTTCTGGGAAGAGACCTCGTCCATCGTGCAGTTCTACCATGCCCTGTCTTGCGGGCAGCGAGTCTCGCCATTTTCTGCAGCTGCCGTGGCCCTGGCGAACCGCGCTGCAAGAGCCGAAATTCGCGAGGCGCCTGCTGCTGACCCGCCGCGTCGCCCGAAGGTGCAGAGGGCGGTCGCGCTTGCGCTGCAGCGTTCCTTTTTCTCGTCGCCGTTCACCGTCACTCTCTCGAAGCGCCTTGTAGCATGGGGCCTTCGGCAGCCGCCGCCTCCCCCAGAGCTCTCCTGCCGCTGGTCAGCTCTCACAAAAGCGCTCGGAGAGGTCCGCCCCAGCGGGCGCTGGGCGGTTTTCAAATCGCTCAGTGGCGGGTGGACCACCACCCACCGCATGCATGTGCTCGCACAGCGCTCGTGCGTGTTCGGGTGCCCGAACGCGCCCGATTCATTCCCCCACTACATCTCCTGCTCTGTCCTCCTGAGCCTCCTGTGGTCCCCCGACTCTGCTCCTCTCCTCAGCACATATACGACCTGGGGCTTGGGCCCCGCAGCAGCGTACCCATCCGAACCTGCCAGCGACCTCTCGTTGCGGCAGACGATTCGCAGGGTGGCGCTGGCCTTCCATTTGCACAACAAAATGAAGCAGTACGCAGCGCCGCCGCCAGCAAACATTGCTGCAGCGATGGCCGCAGCGATATCCCTCCTGTGGCGTTGAGCCGCTGTCCGCCATCTCACGCGCTGCCTCTCTCTCTCTCTCTCTCTCTAGTCAGGCGTGTGCGTGGCCTCCTCAAGGTGCGTTCACTCCTCCTCCTCCTCCTCCTCCTCCTCCTCCTCTTCCGCCGCCTCTTCCTTCTCCTCCTGCTCCTCCCCCTCCTCCTCCTCGTTCTCCTCCTCCCCC
>CAUYUJ010014538.1:397308-404808 GCA_963575745.1 Prorocentrum cordatum
GGCGCCGCCCCTGGCGCGCTCCGCGCGCCGGGGAGGGGGGTCTGGCGCGGATCCGAGAACTCCGCGCGGACCTCCGAGCTTTTGTGCTTCTGTCGTTCCTGCTTATGCCATCCTTCGCCCCCCTTATCGAGGGGCAGGACCGCCGGGATCGACACCACCGCCTCTCGGGCCAGAGGGGTGCGGAGCCTGGGTAGAAAAACATGGTGGGAGATGGTTCTCCGACGCACGCTTACCGCTTACACGGCATTGGTTTTCAAGCTTCTGGTAGTGGACTGGTACATCAGTGTACATATGACGATCGGCCGCCGCCGTTAGTCTGGGGAGCATTTCGCCCCCGGGTCGCGTCTTCTCGGACCCTCAGGTGCCATGTGGTCTTGTGCGCGTGAAAAAAATCTCGGGCCAGAGGGGTGCGGGCGGTGCGGGCTCGAAACCACATCCTCATCCTCCTCCTCCTCCACCTCCTCCTCCTCCTCCATCCTCCTCTCCTCCTCCATGCTCCTCCTCCTCCTCCTACCTCCTCCTCCATCCCTCCTCCCCCTCCTCCCCCCCTCCTCCTCTTCCTCCTCATCCTCCCTCCTCTCCTCCTCCTCCTCCTCCTCCCTCCTCCTCCTCGCGGGCCGGAGGGGTGCGGGCGGTGCGGACTCGCGCGGCGCCCGCCCGCCCGCGAGGACGGCCGCGGCAGGCGGCGGAAGCGCCGGCGGCGGCACGGCGCCAGCGGCAGCCGGCACGCGAAGCGCCGCAGGCGGGGCGGGGCCATGGTCGTGGACGTCGGCGTCGTTGGAGGAAAGGGACGTCGACGTCGACGTCGACGTCGTAGTCGTGGACGTCGACGTCGTCGTCGTGGACGTCGACGTCGTTGGAGGAAGGGACGTCGACGTCGTTGGAGGGAGGGGGGAGGGGGAAGAGTCGACAACACGTCAGAGTGACTCCTCTCAAGCAGTGGCGAAGCGTCCTGGCTCGCCTATAGTCCCACCAGAGGAGCTTCTAAGAGCCTTTCGTTGTTTGCACGAACTGCTTTTAGAACATGTCTGATTGAGACTGTCTTGTTCTAACGCAGTGGGAACATGTTCTAAGCACATTGTTTTCGTTCTTAGAATATTTTGGGGTCCTAAGAGCCCATCGTGGTAGGACTATAGGAATGCCGGGACGGTCGGTCCCTGCTCAATCTTCAGCAGAGTGACCTTTGGTGCGGCCCCCCCCCCCCGATCGCTGAAAGAGCGACGCCATACAGCAGCGGCCTGCGCGCTTGTTTTAGCCCCCTCGCGCCCCCCCCGAGCCGCGCACCAGCGGTCACTCTTGCCCAGGGTCACTCGTGCGTGCAGTCGGAAGAAGGCGCCGGCGAGAGCGGGGGGAAGCTGGGGAGGAGTGCGGAGGAGTGCGGGGGCCACAGGAGGCAGGGGACAGCGCGCGGGGGCGAGGTTTTGCGAAGAGCTCGCGCCTTTCTCGGCCCACGAGGTTTGTGTTTTTTCGAGGTGGGGGGGTCCGAGGAGGCCGGAGGGGGCCAGGGGCTCTCTCCTGCCACCCGCCCTCGCGTCCCATCAGCACCGCTGGCGGCCGAGATGTCTTCAACCCCCGCGCCGTTCCTGCTTCCTCCCTCGGGGTGAGGAGGAGGAGGAGGAGAAGGAGGAGGAGGAGGAGGAGGAGAAGGAGGAGGGGGAGGAGGAGGAGGAGGAGGAGGAGGAGGAGAATGGCGAGGAGAGGAGTTTCGAGGATCGATACTTGTTTGTTGGTGTGTTGACAATTATGTGTGTGGCTGTGTGTTGTGCTCCCACGACGTGCTCCCGCACCGTCCACCCGCTTCATGGGCGCATGCACCCCCTGTCCGCGTGGCCGTCTCGCCCTCGGCGGTCTCTCGGGCAGCAGCGTCTCGTGTGCTCAGCTGCGGCCTCGTGTCAGTGCACTCGCTTCGCCGTCCTGCATGTCTCGTTTCCACCTGCCTCTTTGACCCTGCTGCTCGCTGAGCTCGCCCTTCACCCAGGGCCGCACAGTGGGTTCGAGCATTTTCGACACAGGTGCGGATGCAGTCATCTAATTTGGCGTCTCCCGCCGCGTTCGACGCGATCATGCTACACATCGCCCGATGTGGTAAAAATCTGTGTGTTTGCGTGTCTGTGTGTGTGCTCGTGCTGCGCATCGCCCGAGGAGGTAAAAGTGTGTGTGTGTGTGTGTATGTGTGCGTGTGTATGTGAATGCGTGTGTATGTGAATGCGTGTGTGTGTGTGTGTGTGTGTGTGTGAATGTGTGTGTGTGTGTTCGTGTCGGTTTGGATGCTCCCTACCTGTGCTTGCTAAGAGGGTTTAGAAGCTGTCTGCTTCGGCAGCTCCCCCTGCCCTGCGCCGGTGCCCCTCCCGTGCCTCTCCTGTGAGCCTCGCGTGACCCTCCCGTGCCTACCCGCCCTCTTCCGGGGCGCCTCGCGTGGGCAGCTCTGGTTTCTGGAAGGTCACTCCAGGCGTGCCCGCTCGCGGCCGGCATCCATCGCGTTACCAGCGGGTCTTGCCAGGAAGCACGCCGTCACGCTGATGCCAAGCGTGCCCACTTCCTTCCAGCGCGCATCGCGTTGCCATCGCTGTT
The DNA here is from genome assembly GCA_963575745.1 of Prorocentrum cordatum. Classification (NCBI taxonomy): domain Eukaryota; class Dinophyceae; order Prorocentrales; family Prorocentraceae; genus Prorocentrum; species Prorocentrum cordatum. The sequence continues at coordinate 399,880 of CAUYUJ010014538.1, forward strand.
GCCTGGTAGTCTGCCAGGAAGCTCACTCCGATCGTGCCCGCGCGCTTGCGGCATATTTTGTGCTGCTGGCGTTGTTTCGCGAACCGAGCTGGCCTCGAGAGAGGGTTCCGACCGTCTGCTTTGTAGCTCAGGTACCTCCCTCACTCAAGTTGTGTTGGCCCGTTGTCCCTCAATTGCCCCTCTGCCTGAGCCTCGCGTGCCCTCCAGTGCGTGCCCGATCGCTCCAGGGGCATACTGGCAGCGATGGTCCCAGGAAGCTCGCACCAAGAGTGCCCGCTCGCGGCCGTCAGCCATCGCGTTGCCAGCGGTGTTGCCAGGAAGCACGCCACGAAACTCACTCCAAGCGTGCTCGCTCGATTCTGGCGCACATCGCGTTGCCATCGGTGTTGCCTGGTAGCTCGCCAGGAAGCTCACTCCTGGCGTGCCAGCTCCTTTGCGACGCACGCAGCGATGCTCGCTTCTTGTTCGCGAGTTAAGCTGCCAAGAGGGTTCATTCGGTCCGCTGCTCCTGAGAGTTCCCTCACCACAGGTGCCCTGCGACATGTCCCACCGTTAGCCTCGCGTGCCCTCTGGTTCTGCCCGCTAGCTTCCGGGGCGCATCGCGTGGGCAGCAGTGTTCTCTGGAAGCTCATTCCAAGCGTGCTCGCTCGCGGCTGGCAGCCATCGCGTTGCCACCAGCATGGCCAGGAAGCACGCCACCAGGCTCCGCGCGCCAGGGACGGCATCGCAGGCGCTGCCATGGGAGGTCCAGTCCCGATCCAAGATATTCGCGCGGACCTCCGCAAGTAAAGTTTTATACGGTTCGGTTGTTTCCCACCTAGGCTCTGCCTAGAAGGGTTCTTACTCTTTGGGCTTAAAGGGGCCGGGCAGTGGAAAGCGCCCCGGGCGGTTCCCCCAGTATCCGCCGCGGGGTCTCTAGTTACGTCCCCTTAGCTTAGCGTTGCTTATCTCATCCTAGCTTAGCTTATTCCATCTTAACTTAGCTTAGCTTCATCGTAGCTCAGGTTTATCTTAGCTTAGCTTACCTTCATATTAGCTTCGCTGAGCTTTAGCATAACATAGCACATCATAGCATAGCGTAGCATAGCATAGCGCAGCACAGCATATCATAGCATAGCCCAACATATCATAGCATAGCGCAGCATAGCATAGCATAGCGCAGCTTAGCATATCATAGCATAGCATAGCACTGCTTAGCATAGCACAGCGCAGAATGACATATTATAGTTTAGCATATCATAGCATTGCATAGCGTAGCATAGCAAAGCGCAGCATAGCATAGCATAGCATAGCGCAGCATAGCATGGCATGGCATGGCATAGCATAGCATAGCATAGCATAGCAACTAATGCTGTTTTCCTAGGGGCTCCAACTTCTGGGTAGTGTCGCACTGGGGTAACTCCTCTGTGCCCACACTCTGCATCGGGTAGCTTATGATCACAGGGGCCATAAGCTGTTGGCCTGCGGCGCCGTCTGGATGACGCGGCAGCGTGAATACATCTTACTGGGCTGGCCTCGCGTTGCGGCGCCAGCAGGGTGGATACCTTCGGCTCTGCGTCCTCGGTCCTCCTCCCTCTCCCTCTACCTTTTTCTTCCCCTCCTGAATGCGGCAGCAGCCGCGGGGTCGGGGGTGGCGACGCCCATGCAGGCCTCCTCCTCCACCTCCTGTCCCTTCCTCTGCCTCTACCGCCTCTGGGCGGCAGTGGCGCAGGCGCTGGATTGCAGTGGGCTGCGTCCTCCGCGCAAACCTCCACCTCCTCCACCTCCTCCTACCTCAACCTCTGTTGCCTCTGCTCCCTCTGCTCTGCCACTACCCCCATGACCTCGGTTCGGCGCTTGGGTGCGTGAGCGGGGCAGGAAAGCGGCATCTCGCTGGAGATTGTGCCTGTGGTTGAGGATGATGTTGTCCACCTCGACCGCCCAGTTCAGAAGGCTGCGGTCGATGTCCCTCCTCACGCGGCGGCCCGTGGGCCACAGCAGCCGTCGCTGTAGAGCACTGGCTGGTCCGTACCCCTGTGGCTGGTCGTGGAAGACGTCGGCCTGGCACTCCCAGATGACGTGGTCCTGCGAGCCGTGCTCGGCACCACACCAGTGGCAGCGCGGATCTGTATCTGAATCCCTTATCTTGGCCCGGCATAGCGGGCTCACCATCGAGCCCGTGAGTACCCGGACCTGGGAGCCAGACCGGTTCTTCACGATCGCGTGGATTGCCTTCAGGCTCTTGGCGTCGTACCTGACTCCTGCAAGCTGCCTCGAGTCACGCCTTGGCAAGCGCATGAAGTCTTCCCACATCTGCATGCGCCAGGCCTCGCGCAGGACGTGGGCCAGCGTCTCGGGAGGCAGCCAGCGCTGCGTGCCCGGCGTGAGCGAGATCGTAAGATCGAGCCTTGGGTGCCACCATTCCCTCGGCCTGTCAGGGACCGACTGCCAGCCTGTCCAGGCCAGCTGTTCCCGCATCCTCTCGGCGCTGCTCTGCTTGGCTGTCCAGCTGAGCGGCGCGTGCCAGGTGGGCCCTCGCTTTGCGGCAGCGCGGGCGAGCGACGCCAAGGTGGTCTGCTGGCATCGGAAGCGAGCGTCGCCGCGGTGGCCGAGCACGAGGAGCCGCAGCGGCTTGGCACCAGCTCTGGCCTCCCTGGCCGCCTCGTCGGTGGCTCCCTGGATCTCTATGATCATGTTCCTGGTGGGAGCCTGCTGGAACCACCCGAACTCCACCTTGGGGATGGCCGCCGCGTTGACCATTGCTCTCCTGGTGTCCTTGCCTCTGGGCAGGTGCACTGCTTGGAGAGCCACCTTCTTCGCGAGCTGCCCGCGCTCCAGCGCCCTGCTCCCCGCTCGCCGCCGCAGGCCTCCCGTGACGTGGAAGCCCGGCCCGTCAACGGTCGTGCCAATTTGGTGGTCAGGTACTAAAAGATTTCGTAATAAAAGGGAGGGGGTCTCAACCCTCCCAGACGAGAAGTTTTAGACCCCCCCCCGTGGGAGAACCCTCCAAAACATCGTCCCCAGACCCCCCCAGGCCCTCCAAGATAGCCTGGAAGAGACCCCCCCCGAAATGAGACCCCCCTCCCTTTATTACGAAATCTGGAGTAGCTGCTTGGCTCGCTGCGGCTTCCGGTGCGCCCACTGCCCCGTGGTCAGGTTCTCCACGAGGCCGAGCGTGGTGTGCCAGCTCTCCCAGGTGCGGCCTGCATATACACGAGGGCCCTGGGCGTCCTGGCCGCCCAGGCTCGGTCGTCCACGAACAGGGTGGTGTTCACGCCAGGGTGTCTTTCCTGCACCCCCCTCGGGGGGCCGAGTGAAATTGCAGTCATTGCCACGGGACAGAATGGGTCACCTTGTGGTAGTGAGGCCCCAGCATTCTCCACAGTCGTGTTGACATGTTTTCCAAGTTGGAGCGCACGCCTCTGGTTACTCCAACGGTGTCCCAGCACGTGCAGCACGTGGGCGAGGCCGGGTGGCATTTCCAAGCGTTCAAAAACGTGCTGTGCCTGAGCAGGTTGCACATGATCGAAGGCGAGGCTGTAGTCCCGGGACGTACACCAAGCATTGCTTTCCATTTCAATCCCAACCTCCAGGATGGCATCCCACACGTCGGCGCCCACCTTCGCGACGAAGGCGCTCCGGGGCCACCACTGTGTCCAGGCTCTGCAGCAGGGGCTCCGGAGCTGGGCAACCGCCCACGTCCTGTAGAAGGCGGAGAAGACAGAGATGGGTCGAAAGTCCTCTGCGTCCACAATGAAATCATCTTTCCCGGCTTTTTTGGCGAGATGTACCTGTCGTGCCCATGTCCACGCTTCTGGAAGGCACCCCGCCTGCTCGAAGTCATTGAAGAGCGCCGTCAAACTCTCGTTGGCGAAGCCGGCGTCGTGCATTCCCTTCCCGAGCCACCCATCCGGGCCAGCGATGCTGCCTGACACCCGCGCCATGGCGTCCCTGATCTGGTCCCTCTCCAAGGGCGACCATGTCTCCTCTGGCAGAACGGGCGCCCAGGCGTCGAGTCTGTCACGCCACGCCGGCCTGGGCGGGAGCCTCCGGTCCCAGATTTTCCTGGCTCTCTTGGAGAGGTACTCCAGTGCCTCCTCCGTGGCGCTGCTCTCTTTACCTTCAGCTCCTCTGACCCCTACGCACGGCGGCGCCTTCGGCCGGAGCCACTTGTAGGCCTCCTTCTCGTTCTCGAGTTTTTTCTTCCATTTGGATGCCCTCGCCTGCGCCTCCTGGTCCTCCTGGCGGGCGATGTCGCGTTCGAGCACGCCTATCTGGTCATCTATATCCCTGATCCTGCGGAGCAGCGCCGGCTCGGCCCGCAGGGAATGATCACAGGGGCCAGGCTCCGAGAGTCCGCAGCAGTGTCTTTCGCTGTCGCGGGCTCGAGCCGTCGGGTGATGGACACGCGCGCGTCGATGGATACGATCGCTTCTCCTTCTCTTCCTCCTCCTCCTCTTCCTCCTCCTCCTCTTGCTTCATCCCTCGTCCTGATAAACAATTCCTCCCTGTCGCAGCCCCAGACGATTTGGGAGGGGCGGGCCGGGAGTCTCGCCAGAGACTTCGTCACCGCTGATGATCTTAATCTTGAGGCTTATATAGTTTACAACAGCTTCACGGAGGGAGGGCGCTCGCCTCAGCGCAGCCCGCACTCGTTCTTTCACGTTCTTTCAAAATTTGCAAGAGCTTCACAGATGGAGGGCGGGGCTGTTTCGAACATGTGGCTCTCGCCGTGTCGCGGCGCGCATTCGTCTCACTGTTTGCAGGAGGAGCGCTGCGCGCGCTCGCCTTTCAAAGCTCTGCAGGAGCTTCACGGATGGAGGGCGGCTCCTTCTCAACAGGTAGCATATGTGGCTCTCGCGTCGGTGGCCGGGCCGGCTCCTGTCGACCTCTACCGATTGGGAGATTCACAGCCGTTCGAGCCCTTGTCCGCCCAGCGGCTCTTCGATG
>CAUYUJ010014538.1:409808-424808 GCA_963575745.1 Prorocentrum cordatum
GCAATGTTGCGGGCCTATGGGGCCGCCTTGGAGCGCGGGAATCCCAAAAAGGCGAGGACGCTACAATTATTGAGACACTTCAGTCAGAGCCATCAGCAATCCTGGCTTCTCGGGCCATCCTGCACTGGCGGCCTCTTGGGCCGTCTTGAAGGCCTCTTGGGGGCCTCTTGGGGGCCTCTTGGGCCGACTTGGGCCATCTTGAGGCCATCGTAGGCCGCCTTGGGTGCATCTTGGGCCGCTTGGCAGACATGTCAAGGCAATATTGGGCTCTGTCGTAACGGCGCGTTCCTGGGAAATGCGGCCGAATTGTCGCAACCCCAGTTGCGGGCCAGAATAGGAAGCTTCTGTCGTAACGGCGCGCTGGTGCAGGTTTTCAGTATGGTCGGAAGCTTCAGTGCATGGGAACTTCGCGTAGGGCTCGCAGCAGCTCGCACGCGACACGCCGGCGTCCCCCCACCTTCTCTCCTCCTCTCCTCCTCCTCCTCTCCTCCTCCTCCTCCTCCTTGCCCGAATCGTTGGCCCGAGTTTCGGCCACGTTCGCCGGACAGCTTTGGACAGCGATTTTCGACACGCATTTGGCGCGTCGTGGCCTCCTCGTTTGGAGTTGGCTGTGGGGCCACGAAGCGCTGTACTGAGTATGTTGTGTCCTGTTCCCAGTATTTGGCTCTCTTGGGGCCAGATTGGCCGTCTTGGATATCATCTTGGCCGTCTTGAAGTTTCGGGCCATTTTGGAGCCATCTGTAACGGCAGGGCCCTTACCTCCCACTTCCGGGACAGTGTTCTGGGTGGCAGGCGCATCAGGCCAAGACCACATTGGCCCATTTGGAACTTTTGAGAGAGCCGTGCCACTCAAAAGTCTGGGATCCATGTTGGATTCAAACTGCCCCCCGCCCAGTGGGAGACGAGGAAGAGGAGGTCCAATCTAGTTTGCAGGCGCGTACATGGGAGAGGTGAAGATTGTGTGGGCGTTAAGAGGGACAGAGAGAGAGACAGAGAGAGAGAGAGAGAGAGAGGGAGAGAGAGAGAGAGAGAGCGAGTGAGTGAACCAGTGTCCGAGGCGGGAATGTATGCATGACCACCGCCTGGAGGATCAATTTTCGGGGACCTCGGACCTCGGCATGCGGTGGACATGGAACTATTCGGGCCCCCGGGGGCCAACCTATATCCATGCCTATACGACCACCCTTCGGGTGATATTTAAGGAGGTGGGGGGGGGAGGAGGAACCAACGTCTCACTCAATCGATCTCACTATCGATCCCACAATCGATTTCACCATCGATCTCACTCGATCGATCTCACTCGATCGATCTCACTCGATCGATCTCACTATCGATCCCACAATCGATCCCACTATCGATCCCACTCGATCGATCTCACTATCGATCTCACCGGCGATTTCGTTATCGGTCTCACGATCGATCTCACTATCGATCTCAATATCGATCCCACTATCGATCGATCTCACTATCGATACCACTATCGATCTCACTATCGGTCTCACTATCGATCTCATGATCCGTCTCACTATCGATCTCACTATCGTTCTCACTATCGATCCCACGACCTTTCTCGCTATCGACCGTACTATCGATCTCACTCGATCGATCTTACTATTGATCTCACTCGATCGATTTCACTGTCGATCTCGCTTTCGATCTCACTATTCATCTCACTATCGATTCCACTATCGATCTAGCTATCGTTCCCACTCGATCGATCTCACTATCGATCGCACTATCGATCTCACTATCAATATCACGATCGATCTCACTATGGATATCACTATCGATCTCTCACTATAGATATCACTATCGATCTCACTATCGGTCTCATTATCGATCTCACTATCCATCTCACAATCGATCTCACTATCGATCTCATTGTCGATCTCACCACGGGACACCACGGGACAACGACGGGACACCGGCGGGACACCAGCGGGACACCAGCGGGACACCGGCGGGACACCGCGCGCCACCGGTTGCCGGGCGGAGAACTTTTTGGTCCGGCCGCGGCCCAGCCACAGGAGAATTTCCTTTCCCCGCCCACGCAGCTTCGCCTCGCCCGCGCGCACGGCACGAACATGAAACCGAAACAGATTTACCGGTGGGGGGCTCTCCGTTCCACTTCGTTCTCACCCCCTCACCTCCGATCCACCGCCCGTAAGGGCACCAGGACGTCGGTTCCCAGGCGTTAGATATAGATAAATCCCCGCCTCGCATAGTGACTTGATCAACCAGAATATGTAGAGAGAGGAGGAGGGACACCCCTCCTTATCCTCCCCCCTCCTCCCCATCCTCCTTCCCTCCTCCGCCTCAAGACGAGGCTGGCGACGAAGGCAACGACGGTCGATGGCGACCCACGGCGGCGTCAGGCCGCGGTCGACCACGGCGACGTCTACGACGACGGCCGACGCCGACGACGACGGACGACGCCCGACAACGGCCGACGAAGAACGACGAGGGCGTCGTGGATGAGAAGGATCAAGTCCCCGAGCTTCTCCTTACAAACTTGATGTTTAGAACAGAGAAATTCGGAGATCACTTCTGGCGGCTGTTCAGACGCACCACCATCTAGGATACGCAGCCGCCCCCCATCGTATATCCCCAAGCAGGGCGTCAGGTATTCTGCCCAGTCGAGAGTCCCGCAAAGCTGGGGACTGGAGGACATCATACACCGACGATGGCGATGACGAGAGGGACCCAGCAGAGAAGAAAGAACCACCACCGCCAGCAAGGAGGGCTGGCCGCTCCCTCCCACGGGGCTGATGGCACCCCGTTCCCAAGCGCGCCCCCCAGAGAGTGCTCGGAGCGGAGTGCCATCAGCTCGGTGGAATGGCCTCTGGGAAGGGAATTCGGTAGAGTTCTGCCAGCCCTACCCCCGCCCCCCGCGATTTCTAGGGGTGGGTGGGAGCTCACCTCGTTCGGGAGCTCCCGGGCGGAGTGAACCGCCCCCCCCCGTAGGAATCGTGGGGGGTGGGGGTAGGGCTCGCAGCCAGACCGAGGTATAAGATCGAGGTCGGTTCAGGGAGAGTGTCCTAATCCTCTTCGTGTTTCTTGGATGCTCTTGTGCATCCAGGGGGAGGGTACCCTCGAATGCTCTTCATTTTGGCCGGCGGAACGTCTCATGTTCCTAAAGGATGTTGCTCTGTCTTAGGTCCGACTGGACACCGACGATGGTGATGACGAGGGTGACGACGACGGCGGCGCCACGCAGCTGCCTCGCGCGCGCGCCGCCGCCCCTCTCTGCCCGCTCCAGCCAGCGCCGAGCCCCGCCTCCTCCGCGCGCGCGCGGCCTGGCCCCTGCGGAGGCCGAGAGCGGATCGCCGTCGCCGTCGCCGTCGGAGCAGGGTGAGGGGAGGAGGAGGAGGAGGAGGAGGAGGAGGAGGAGGAGGAGGAGGAGGAGGAGGAGGAGGAGGAGGAGGAGGATGAGGAGGAGGAGGAGGAGGAGGAGGAGGAGAAGGGGGAGGGGAGGACGAGAAGTAAGAGGAGGAGGTGGAGGAGGAGGAGGAGGTGGAGAGGAGGAGGAGGAGGAGGAGAAGGCGGAGGAGGAGGACGAGGAGTGGGAGGAGGATGAGGAGGAGGAGGAGGACGAGGAGGAGGAGGAGGAGGAGGTGGAGGAGGAGGAGGTGGAGGAGGAGGAGGAGGAGGAGGAGGAGGAGGCTTACGGGGAGGCTGGCACGCCTGGACCCTTCAGCGCGCCCATTGCCGCCTGCCCCTTAACCTCGGAGGGCGCGGGTTCCGCTGCCAGGGGGAGCTCGCCCCCGCAGCCTGGGCGGGCTCCTGGGCGCAGAGCCTGGCGGGGACACTGGAGAGAAGCGGCCTTCCCGGCCTTCCCGGCCTGGCCGACCTGGACACGACCTGAACACCTCCGACCTGCCGCTGGCCGCCGCTTGTCGGGCCGCGCTGGCCGCGCTACCAGGGGCGCCCCCTGCGGACGAAGAAGACGCGCCGCTGCCGCCCTGGCGGGAGCACGCCCAGGCGCCTCGGGACAAAGTCCACAAGTTCAAGTCGGTCACCCGTAGGCTAGACAATAGAAGATCCAACGCCTTGCTGAACAACCTGGACCCCGAGGACTGGGCGCGCTTCCGCTCTGACGGCGGCCCCCACTCGGCCGGCGGGCCCTGGCAGCGCTTCGACGACGAGGACTACCTGAGCACCGCGCGTGCGCTGCTGGGCCCAGACTTCGCGCCGCTGGGCAGCCGCTGCGAGAACCGGCTGCGGACTGGCGCACGCGCGGGGCAGCCTTGAGGTCAGTCTTTCTGCCAGAAGGCGCACCGCGCCTTCTGCTTCGCTTGCGGCGGCGGCACCAAGGCGCGCGGCCAGGACATCGAGGACGTCCAGGAGCGCATCCCAACCGCTCGCCAAGTGTCGTCCCAGCCTGGGACCGCTGGCGCTGGGCGTGCCCGTCACGGGCTGCTGCGCCGCCCGCGGCACCGCGGACGCCTAGCCGCGCGAGCCTTGCAGGGCGTGCGGGGCCGCTCTCCAGACTGGCCGCGAGGAGGCGCTCCTCGAATTGGAAGGCCAGCGGGCCCGCTGCCTGCGACTCCTCGCGGGCGTCACTGTCCGTTACGGGGTGCCGGGCGAGCTGCGCGCCCGCGCTGCAACAGCAGAAGCCGACGGGGCAGTGGCCAGGGAAGGCGAGAACGACAAGCGGCGTCGCTGCCCCGCGGGCCTCGCGCCTTGGCGGGTGCTGCCGCTCGCCCTGGAAACGGGCGGGCGCCACGGGCCAGCCGCGCGCCAACACCTGCGCTGGCTTGCCCGCGACCGCGCCCAGCCGCTCGGTGACGGCCCAGAGGCCGCTGCTGCTGCCAGCGCGCTCGCAGCGCGGTGGGGCGTCGAGCTGAGCACAGCCCTGCCGCGCGACGGCACGCTGGTGCCAGACGGCGCTGCGGGCAGCGGATGCCCTGGCCGCGGCGCTCGCGGCCTGAGCTAGGGCCGGGACGCTGGCGCCCGCTTGACCTGGGCTACTTTGTCGCGTGCTGCGCGGAGGGCGGCAAGGCGACATGGGCGAAGAGCGAGCCACCCCGCCAGAGGAAGAGGAAGGAGGAAGATGAGAACGAGGAGGAGGAGAGGATGAGGAGGAGGAAGAGGAGGAGGAGGAGGAGGAGGAGGAGGACGAGGAGGGAGGAGGAGGAGGAGGGAGGGAGGAGGAGGAGGAGAGGAGGAGAGGATGATGATGATGATGATGATGATGATGATGATGATGATGATGATGATGATGATGATGATGATGATGAGGAGGAGGAGGAGGAGGAGGAGGAGGAGGAGGAGAGGAGGAGGAGGAGAGGAGGAGATGGATGGGGGGGGGGGAGGGGGAGGGGAGGGGGGCCGGGGAGTGGGAGGGGGAGGGGGGGAGGAGGAGGATCCTCACAGGAATCTCAGGACGGCTGCTCGCTACTGGGCGATCGGCCGAGTCTGGGTGGGCTCGAGCCAAGCTGCGACGCATTCCCGCGAGCTTGCGTAGCCGTGATCGTGCGTGCCCCGCCGCGCGTTGCTGCAAGAAGCGACGCGACCACCTACAAGTGGTGCAAGCACGGCTGGAAATCGCCTCCACGGGTGCAACCGTCTATTCATCAAGGGTCCACTGGTGATTGGACTCGCGGCGGCAGTTGCGACAAGCAGGCCAGAGACCACGCGCCGCAGCCCCGCCCCTGGGACCAGCAACAGATGGACACCTTGGCCGCCGTGTACGAAGACCTGTTCATCACAGCAGCTGCCCTGGTCATGGCCGCCCAGCGCGGCCAAGTGGCTGCCGCGCGGGCGTGGCGCAGTGGCGACCGGCATGCCGTCTTTCTGGCCGCCCAGTAGGATCACGGTCGTCTCAAGCCCAAGCTCGTGGCGCTCGACACGTATCCCCCCAAACCTACAGAGCAGCCGCAGCAAGAACTGCTGCCTGGCTTCCGACCGCTCCCAGCAGGTTTTGCCCGGTATCGCTGGCGATTCAGGCGGTGCCCAGGCTGATAGCCCTGAGGATATCCTCTTCCAGCGGTCCCAGGAGCTCCGCCCCAGGTTGGCCGTGCAGTTCAACAGTCATCTGGCAACCAATGTAAAGGTCGAGCCTCATCAGGCGGCAACGCGCGTGGCTACGAGCGGCGCGCCAGCCTATTCGGCGGTGTCGCTGCCCGCCGCCGCGGGTCTTGGGCGAAACAGTCGCGGTCTGCGAATACGACGACGAAGAGGAAGATGATGACGCGGACGAATTCCGCAATGCCACCTGGTCTGGCTCAGCCAGCCGCGCGACGGCAAAACATGCGCTTGGGTATCTAGTATGCGGTCAGGGTGTTGCGCCGGCAAGGGGCCATGCCCTGGGGCCATACTTCTGGGTTTCTGAAAGAGGCAGGCGTCAGAGTTCGCGCAGCGCCGCCACTTACTGCAGGCGGCTATTGCGTCAGGCTCACGCCCAATGCAACTTCGCCTTCTCAATGAGGTCTCTCAGGCACCTCGCGCTCTTGACCTCTAATGAGTGCTCCGTGAGCCGAAATAAGATCAGACGGTGCTTTCCGCATTCACGTTTACTGCGTTTATGTTTCATGCTATTCGGCTGGGCCTTGTGGAGCGTTCAGGCTGCGCGCCGCTCGCAGGCCCTGGCAGTCGATGCCGATTTTTTGCCTTGCGGACTTCGGCGGCGAGGGGCGGGTACGGGACGAGCTTGAACAGTTTGTCGAGCTTCTCTGCACCGAGCTCGAGCAAGTGGACGCGCGACTCGAAATTGAAAGGATGAGGGCGATTGCGAATGTCGCTGGGCGTAGTCTCCAGCTGGATTTGCGGCTCTGGGCTCTAGACGTCGCAGCGGTTGAAACGGAATGCAAGCTCGGCATCGATTTCGCGGAGGGCGAATTTGCCACTGGTACGAACGCGGGCAGCGCCCTGGCACGCGGGTACAGCTGGCGCGTCGATGGTGTATCCTTCTGTTCCCCGTGCGCGGGCTCTCCAAACTGGCACGTTCATCGTTACTAGCTCCATGGGGTGTTTGACATTCGGCGACGAAGGGGTTCACGCTGTTGATTGAGCCGCGCTCTAGTAGCCGTGATTGAGCCGTCTTGCTTTTCTGCTTTTTGCATCCACTGCTTTGCGTCGCCGTCCCACTCCAGTGTCTTCCGAGGCCAGTGCGAAGCAAGGATGTACCACGCAGTTGCGCGCATGAGGCCGAGGGGTGCTTAGTGACAGTGTCGCTCCTGGTGCGACCCGATCTCCCCAGCTGCCCGCCTCCTCTGGGCCCGCGGATGTCCCAGTCAGCTGGCCTTCTGGGGATGTATTCCACGACGGCTCGATGTTCGACGGCGATTTCGGTCGCTCTGCTGCGGGTGCATGGGCATGCTCTTGCTGGAGGTTTTTGTCGGCGGCGAGCGAGGGGGGGAAGTGAGAAGGGGCAGGCCTTCCCAGAAGGCTCTGAAGTCCCCGGGCCTTCTGAGAAGTTGTCTAAGCCTCCCCCGAAGACAGAAGAAACCTCTCAGAAGGCGCGAGAGCTTCTGAGAAGTCCTGCCGCCTTCTGAGAAGGCCTGCTTCTGCTCACTTCCCCCCCCTCGCTCGCCGCCAATTTGTCGATACCAGTAGTTTGTTCCTGGTTGCCACCTTACAGAAGAGGCGCGCATCAAGAAGCCGTGCGCTTTTCGTCAGGGTATCCTGGGCTTCTTCGCTCCGCCCGCTGCGCGGTGACCTCCCGCGGCCGTTGAAGGAGCTGCCGCGTCCAGGGCGCTTCCGGATTCCCCTCGGGCGCGCCTCGCTCGCGGGTTTTCAGGGTTGGGTTTCTTGCGGGGGCTTCTTGCGGCCGCGCCCTCGCTGTACGCCAGCGTGCCTCGCTATCAGTGAGGCTGCCCTGCGCGCTCTTCCGCAGCGCCTCGCGCACGGCCGCCCGCCGCTCCTCGGCCGCGCGCTGCCCAAGGGGTGTGCTTCGCAGCGCGGCTGCTTCGGGGGCCGGCAGGGCGCTGTCACGCCGTTGCCGCTTGCGGCCTTTCTTCCGGCGCGAGGCATGGGATTGGCTTGGTCATTGCTTGGGTACACATTGCTCATATCTAAGTATTCGAAAGCTCTTTGATGTTTTGGGGGGCCAAGATCCTTCCAGTTCTAATTGTTCTATCCTGGGCCTCTTCCTGGCCACCAGGGGGCCAGGAACAATTATAAACGAGCACACTTAGAAATGAGCACGATTAGAAATGAACGACGTGTAGGGCCGAGGGTCAGAGAGTACCTTCCTCCGCGGGACCACCAAACAAGGGACGTCAAGGTGGTCAAACGCCTCGCCAGTTAAGCCGACGAGTCGACGAATATGCGCATAATCCAACCACCCGCTTATGCCCAAAGTTTTGGTTTGACGCTGGGTGTGGTGCATGAAATTCAGCTTGGACTGAACAGGTTGGTTGCGCCCCCTGACGTCCGTTTGGGGTGGTCTGCGGGCAAGACTCATATCAATATCCAGTGCGCCTTGGACTCTCTGGGAAGGGGCGCCACAAGGCCGACGCGCACTGGATATGGATCACAATGAAGCCTCTAGGGGGCTAATTTATCCATGTCCAGTGCGCCTCGGGTTCCTGGGGGAGGGAGCCTGGAACCCCATACTGCAGTGGATATGGACAGGAGTATTACCCGCATGTTCTGCAGACCTGACCCCCCAGCCCTGCTCAAGTTATTGCCCATGCCACGCGTGCGTTTCGTTGACGTGCCTGCCCGTGCCGCTCGGGCCGAGCGTGCGCCAGATCCTCCTGGGCAGCAAGACAGCACCGCGGACGCGCACTCCGGGTGGGCGGCCCTGGCCCGCCGACCGCGCGGAAGTCTTGGCTGATGCGGCCTGGGCGCGCGGGAGGCGGGCAGGGCTCATTTCGATTCCTCCGTTTCGGTTCGAGTCGATTTCGGTGGATATTCGATTGACCGATTCGACTCGACTTCGGATTCCGATCTGGGTTCCCATGGCTTCGTGGAGTCTGACGAGCCTGCCGACTTCCGCCGATTCGACTTCTCCCGAGTCGGCTTCCGATTTCCGCCGATCCGATTCATGTCGGTCGCCGATCCGACTTCTCGATTCGATTCTGGGCTCTCCTGGAGGTGAGCTGTCCGCCTCCTCCTACGCGCCCCTGCCCTCGCCAGAGCAAAGCCGCCGCAAGCTGCGTTGCAGATTCTGCGCGCGCGACACGCCTCCCCAGGATCTCATGCACCGCGTGCCCTCGCCGCCGCTCGCGCGACCGCCCACAAGGCAGGGAGGCCACGTTTGGCCATGCCGTCCTTCAGGATCACGTCGGTTTGATCGGTTGCCGCCGCTGCGGCGCCCTCCTTCTCCCTCCCATCCTCCTCCTCCCCGCAGGAGGTATCCGGCACCCCGTGCCCAGGCGTGGCCGTCCTGGGCCATGGCACGGCGTGCATTCCCCTCTCGGCCGAGGCCAGGAGCTTGGCATCACTCGGACGTGTGGATTTTTCCTTCGGCGAGGACCATCGAGGAGCATCCTTGATCGTTTGGCGATAAAACCACGCACGAAACCGAACAAAAACACGGGGAATGGACGTCCGAGCGATGGCGAGGGAGTGTCTAAGTAAGCCATCCTGGGGCGCGGGATGGCCACGGCCGGGCAAAATGGTGGCCGTGTCGGGCCGGGAGTGGGCTCGGAGCTCGAGCCCATGGCCTAGACGCGGAGGAGGAGGAGGAGGAGGAGGAGGAGGAGGAGGAGGAAGCGGAGGAGGAGGAGGACGAGGAGGCGGAGTGGTGATTGGTATCTCCTCCTCTCCAGACGCCGCGGACTGGGTCACTCTCGCCCTCGATGGCCACTATTCTATGCTTGTCTCTTTGCCTTTCCTCTGCACCCGTCCGCGGCCTATGTCTTTCTTTACCACGCCTAAGTCGGGGATTTGTCGGCACCAGTTCAGCCCGCAACAGGTTAGTTCCGAACGTCCGAGCAGCGCAAAAGAGGGGGAGGAGGACCAGTGTAGACCCAAGACACATCCACGATGTTGGAACACACCCTCCCTCCAAGCTCACTCGTCACGGGCTCCTACAAGGGTTCGTTTCCATTGAGGGAGCTGCCTCGTAGGAGGACAACCGTGTGTAATCCCTGAGGTGCGCCAGAACATTCTTCTCAGAACTTCAACGCCACGAGTTAACCTGACTGACACGTCTTGGCGATCCCGAATCGTGCCAGAACGCGGTTCCTGGGACTTCAACGCCGCGAATCAGCAGACCTGTTACACCCCGACGGTGTTGAATCGTTCCAAAACGTGGTTTCTTTTACGTCTACCATAAGAAACAGTGACAATCTTGCAATTGTTTAAGACGAACGTGCGTGGCGCTACGGCGAGAGCCACATGTTGAAAGCGGCCCGCCCTCAGTCCGTGAAGCTCTCCGTGCATTTGTTTGCAACGAATGTGCGCGGCGCTATGGCGAGAGCCACATGTTGAAAACCACGCGCCCTCAGTCCGTGGAGATCCTGCAAAGTTTCCGAACGAATGTGCGCGGCGCTGAGGCGAGGGCCACACTTTGAAAACGGCACGCCCTCAAGCCGTGAAGCTCTTGCAGCTTTTTGCAACGAATATGCGTGGCGCTTCAACGAGAGCCACATTTTGGAAACGACCCGCCCTCAATCCGTGAAGGGTTTGCAACGTTTTGGAAACACATGTGCGCGGTTCTAACGCGATAACCCCATTTTGAAAACGCCCCGCCATCCATTTGTGAAGCTGTGGCCAATCTTTGAGTTCCAGGATCATAAATGGTGAGGACGCCCCAGGCAAAACGACCAGCCCGTCCTTTCGACTGGCCTCGGGGTGCGACAGGGAAGAGTTCTCTATGAGGAAAAGGAACGGAGGAGGAGGACGAGGAGGAGGAGGAGGAGGAGGAGGAGGAGGAGGAGGAGGAGAGCCCTTGCTTCGCCACCAGTCGCCTTCTGCGTGCCTCAGGGACGGCCCCCCAGGGCGCCAGAGCTGTGAGAAGACGCCCGCAGTGATCTCTGCTCGTGATGTTTGGGATCAAGCCTCGGAATTGTCCTACAGTGCGCTCCGGCTAAGGTTCCGAGGCGGATTCAGCTGAGGCTGCGAACGATCCCTTTCCCAGACTTCGGAAACTAGGAAAACAAGATGATCAGATGAGGATTCACCCCTTGTCCGGGATTCCTCTCGAGGAGAAGATGCTCAATATCGGGGCAGGGAGCGAAATGATGGGGGCGGAAGGGAAGTGGAATGCATGAGGCGGGAGAAGGGAGGAGGCCGAGAGAGTGCAGGGTGAATGAGGCGGGAGGAGGCGCGAGAAGAGGCAAGCCCTGCATCTAAAGCAGGAGCCCAACACGATATTGTCGTAGAAGAATCAGGTCCTCCTACCCTCATCCCTCCGTAACCGTTTTGGCTCAAGGTACCCAGGCATTCACGCTCCCAACTAGGCCTGCCCAATCGCTTCGCGCTGCAGGATATATGGAGGCCACGCGAATGTACACTGCGCCGTCGCTAGGGGGATATTCACGGCTGGGACACCGCCATCACACGCGAGAAGGTGCGCCGCGGGAGCGATCCTGACGTGGACATGGAGCCAGTGCCAGCTGCCAAGGAGATCGCCGCGGCGGCGGAGCTCGAGGACCCGGGGTCGGCCGGCGGCGGCGAGCCAGCGCCTTCGGTGGAGCCTGAGGCAGCTCTGCTGATCACGGAGACTGCCTCGCAGGGCGTAGTGGAGTTCGAGCTCCACGGCCACATCTGGCGGCGGCCAAAGGAGGCCAGGCCGCCCCCGCCAGTGCAGCCTGCGCGGCCTGAGGCGCGCGCAGGAGCTCCGCCGCCAGTGCCAGGCCGCCGAGGCGCTCCAGCGCTCGCCCGGCGGCGGCGCCCCCCCTCCCCCGGGCCAGCGCGCGCCGCGGCAGAGGGCCCCAGCGCCCCCCTGTGGCGCGGGCCCGCCCGACGCGCAGTGCGCGTGGTGTTGCCGGCCGCCCGCCGGCGCGCGAGGCAGCGCCCGCCGGCTCCCGCGGCAGCGGAGGGGCCCAGCTGAAGGCGCTCGCCCGGCAGCGCGCCTCCATGCGGGCCAGGGGCCGGGGGGGCGGCGCCGCTGCACGCGCGCCCGCTGGGCGTGCCGACGGCCGAGGCCGCTTCTGGCCCATGCCGGCAGGGCTTCTTGCAAACCTGCGGCTCGCCCCTGGGCGCGCCGGGGCGCCGCTGGGGGGCGGAGAGCCCCCGGGGCCGCAGACGCTCGCCGAGCTCGGCGCGCCTCCGTGCTTCGGAGCGGGGGGAGGGCGCATGGGCCCACTGGGTGTGCGCGCGTGGGGCGCCCGCCTCCCCTGTTTTTTCTCATCTTGCACGCTGGCCAGCTCGCTTTTCGGTGCCCCCGTCCAGCTCCTTCGCTGGTGCAGCCAACGCTGCCTCGCCGCCGACGGAAAGAGTGCGTGCGCCGGGGAAGCGAGCCCTCCCGCGACTGCGCGTAGTCGCGTCCGTGAGAGTTCCAGGTTCGCCGCGCTTCGGCGTGGCGTTTCCTTGCCAATGACGCCCGCGACGTCCAGCTGGGCAGCTTGGCACCACCGCGACGGTGGTGCGGAGGGATCGCCATAAGAAACTTGAAAGTCTCACAGCGTCGTGAAGAGCTCACGGCCAGAACTCCCGACCCCGTTCTTGCGCGGCATTCGTTGCTTTGGCTCCGAGCCCCAATCGCTCCGCGAGGGCTCCTGGGGCCTGAACCGATGCGAACAGCACCCGCCGCCAGTGGTTTCACGGGACCCTTCTCCGCCACGTGCAGAAATCTGTTCAAAACCATTCACTCACGGGCCCTGACCTGGTTTCCGAACTGCGACCGCCCATGGCGGTGAAGGAAGCACCCGAATGCCAGCCGAAGCGAGGAGGAGGTGGGGGAGGGGGCGGTGGTTTACGTAGGCCTCCCCCGCCGGGCTGGCGATGACAAACTACAACAAGTGGGACAAGTTCGCCGCGGACCTGGCCTCGGACACCGAGGAGGAAGAGGACCAGGAACTCCAGGAGCCCTGGCGGCGCCCAGGCGTGGGAGGGTGTAGGGAAGAGGACGGGAGAGGAGAGAGGAAGGCCACATTTTCCTCGTCCTTGCATTCCCGTGCACGATGTCTTCACCGCCGATGATACCAAAGCGTGGTATTTTCCACAGTCATGCGGATGGAGGGCGGGTGGCTTTCAACACCACGGCCCTCGTCACAGCGCCGCACGTCGTCCGAAACGTTCAAGCAATTACACGGGTAGGGGGCGGGGTATGAATCCCCCAAGACTCGCACAGGTACAGGTCGGGTAGGTCTTAGACACGACCCCATTTATCGCCGCGCACATTCGTTTAGACTGTCCCAGTAGCGCATGGATGGAATGTGGTTATTTTTCCGAATGAGCTTCTCTGTTTCCAGACCTTCGTATATTTGGAAGTTGAAGCGCCCGCAACAGCTACGGGTATGGAAGGTGGTCCCTGTTCAGCATGGGACAGTCGCTGCACGGTATCCTTAGCCATGTCCAGAGAGCCACACGGGCGGAATACGCTTTCTTTTCAGAAGGAGGTTCTCGCTGAGCACTTCCTTAGATCTGATAATCCTAGCCTTGTGTACCTCATGCTGTTCGCGGCGCGCCTGGTTACAACTAAATCTGCCAAGTAGAATTCGGTAGGACACTTACGGCATGGTTACGGCCTAGTTATAGCAAGGTCGTACTAGCTCGTAACTTTCATAATTGGCATACTTGGCACTGTAGTTACCCTAATTTCCACATTGTGACTACCCGAGTTTCCACATGTGACTACCATCAATTCCACATGGTGTTTTTGATTGCCAGTGCCCTGGCATGTAGAGTTGCTGGTTCTTGGCGCTGTCGCATTGCATGTTCTAGTATGTATCGTTCGCTACTCCATGCTGCTGCTGCTCCGTATCGAAGATGCCTACGACGAATCACCGCCGCCCCCTGCCTTTTGCAATCGCCCATGTGGTCGAGCGCTGTGGCAAGAGCTCTGCCAAGCTATCGGTTCATGTGTTCTCCAGCCGTTGTGGAAATCCTTCGGGGAACACTTGGAAGAGGATGGCGGGAAAGATCAGGAGAAGGAGGGAAAAGGATCGGGCATCTTGGGAGTCCTTGGGGGCACTCTTGGGGCCTCCTGGGAGCTTCCTGGGAGCTCCTTGGAGGCATCTTGGGGGCCTCCTTGGGCCTCTTGAGGGCCTTGGGGGGGCTTCTCGGAGGCCTCTTTGGCCGTCTTTTGGTATCGCTGGCCCGTCTGACGCTGTCGGAAGCCGTCTTGGGGGCGTGCTCCAGGGCCGTCTTGGAGGCCATCTTGGGCGTCTTGGAGGCCTCTTGGGCCGTCTTGGAGCCCTCTTGGGGCCGTCTCGGCGTGCGATCTTTGCGGGCCTTTGAGCCGTCTCGGGCTGTCGGAAGGCCGAAAAGGAGCAAACGCCCAAATCCGTCAAACACACATGAAAAATCAATGATTTTCGCCTCTTCGGGCTTTCCCCGAGGCCCTCTCAGGGGCCTGTGGGGCCGTCTTGGGGAGCTCTTTGGGTCCTCTTGGGCCGTCTTGGGCCATCTTGGAGCCATCTTGGGCCGTCTTGATGGCCCGTCTGACGCCGTCGAAAGCCGTCTTGGGGGCCTCTCCGGGCCGATTTGGGGCCTTCTTGGCGTGCTCCAGGGCCGTCTTGGGAGCCAGCTTGGGTGTCTTGGATGCCTCTTGGGCCGTCTTGGGTCTCCTTGGGGGCGAGCGATCTTTGGGGGCTCTTGGGCCGTCTCGGGCCGTCGGAAGGTCGACAAGAAGCAAATGCCCAAATCCTTCAAAAACCAATGGCCAATGGACAACTAATGATGTTGGCCTCTTCTGGCCTTCCATGAGGACCTCTTGGAGGCCTCTTGGGCCGTCTCGGAGACCCCTTGGGAGCGTCTCGGAGCGTCTTGGGCCATCCTGGCGCCAGCTTTCGCCGTCTTGGCGGCTTCTTGGGCGGGCTTGGAGGTATCTTGGACCCTCTTGTGACGTCTTGGAGGCCATCTTGGACCTTCTTGGGCGAACTTGAAAGCCATCTTGCCTTCCTGGAGGTCATCTTGAGCCGTCTTGTAGATTTTTTGTTC
>CAUYUJ010014538.1:429808-444808 GCA_963575745.1 Prorocentrum cordatum
CCGGGCGGGAGGAGCAGGGGCAGGAGGTGGGGTAGCATGCAGGATGGCGTGGAAGAGGAGGCGGCGGAGGAGGAGGAGGAGGAGGAGGCGGCGCAGGAGGAGGAGGAGGAGGAGGAGGAGGCGGCGGCGGCGGCGGCGGCGGCGGCGGCGGCGGAGGAGGAGGAGGAGGAGGAGGAGGAGGAGGAGCCGTGGGGGATCAGCAGGAGCAGGTCGGGGGGCCCGCGCGGGGGCGGGAGCATGGTGCACGCGCAGCAGGCGCAGGAGCAGGGTGGGGAACAGCGCAGGATCTCTGCCACTGGCTCGCCATGCGGAGCCTCCGCAGAGCTGCTTCAGATGCTGGGAGACCCGCGCGGACAGGCTCGGCGTAGTTTGGGCATCCAGCGCCCCCGCAAGGAGCTATCGGGGGACACGCGACACGTGAATGCGGAGCAACGAGATGATCTCAGGTGAGAGAGGTCGCAAACTCGGGGCACCTTGCGAACGTCCTCCACCTGCTCCTCCTTCTCCCTCTCTTTCCCAGGGGTTGGCGGTCACACACCGCAGCCAATCGGTTCAAGCATCTACATGGTCGACCCTCCATAAGTAGAAGAAGTTCCCCGACAGAAGAGACTCAGGCATTGAGAGAATCCCGACATAATGCTCAACACGCCTCGCGATTCCAGCTGGCCTGGCGTTGCTCCCAGGGGCCGCAGCGCGGAGCGGCGGTGTGCCAGCTGTGGGAGCGCTGACATGCCGTGGGCGACCGTTGAAGCTTGCCACATGACGCAGCGGAAGGGCAGCCACTCCTCCAACCGCGGGCGCAAGAATTCGAAGAGGCGGCGTTGCCCCGAGATCGTCTACCACCTGCCCGGTGAGATGGGCGACCACTTGCCCCGTGCACCTTCAAACGGCGCTGACTCTCCAGCCGTGAGGCGGAGGCGCAGCAACAGCGCCCGTCGCAAGCGGAGCGCATTGCGCAGCCGATCGGCCTCCACGGACAGCTCGGTCGGCGGCGACGCCTGGGCAGCCAGCACCGGCCTCGACGGGGATGCGCCAGATGCTGGTCCTGGGCCCGGGTGGCGGCCTGGACAGCTGCGCCAGGCGCGATCCCGCGAGCCGAGCGCGGACAACCATGGTGGTGCTGCGCGCGTGGGCCCCGCCTTCGCGGCGGGCCCTCGCTTGATGGAGTCGCTCGCGCACTCGGAGCTCGGCATCGGCCCGCAGTCGCAGATGAACCAGCAGATCCTGGACGAGGAGGGCAGCAGCGAGTCGGATGGAGCAGCAGCATGGTCCGACGACAGTGACGTCTCCGAAAGCGAGTTCGCAGACACCTTGCTTGATCCCGCAGCTGCCACGGATGTAGGAGGGAAGCGCCACGACCTGCTCTGCACCATCAAGGAGTCTGCCACCGCCTCGGTATTGAAGCCTCAGAAGCAAGGAGCCATGCACATCGTCTTTCTACTGGATGCTAGCAAGAGCATGGCCAACATGGATGTCGAGGATGTGGTGTACGTTCCGGAGCTGAAGTCCACGCAGCCCAAGCAGATCGCTCGGGTGGATGCTACCTTCAATGCGTGCCGCTCGTTCCTGGCTGTACACCGGGACCCATTGGGAACGGATTTGTTCAGCTTGATCATGTTCGGCGCAAAGGCGCACGTGGTTTTCGGCAGGTTATCCAAGCGTGAGGCGGACACAAAGCTCAAGCGTGCACACGAGAAGGTCCATCTCGCCTCAGGGGGGAAATTCCTCACAGCATTCAATGCGCTGCACAAGCTGATGGGTTCCCAATCCAACTCCGAAGACATCCGCGTGTTGCTGCTCTCTGATGGGCGTGCGTACGAGAAGAATCGTGTGCCACAGTTGTTCCAGACCTCCCTCTTCGACACGGACAGGCTAAGATCCGCCTGCAGCTTCATGATGCACTGCGTCGCCTTCGGTCATGAGGACTGCGCCGATAGTACGATGAGACCGATCGCAGAACTTACTGGAGGCACGTACCAGGTCAGCTCTTTGAATCAAGTGAAGCTGCGGGCGGCCTTCGAGTCAGTTTCTGCATCCATCACAGTGGACCGGGATGCCAGACCACACGTTGGTCCCAGTGCTCCGCTTGCAGCTGCCTTGGACATACAGTTCGACCCATTGTGGTTCAAACCAGGGGATTGTGAGAGGGTTTGCACGACATTGCGGCACAAGTACCTTTGCGGGAAGTGGGTGGACAAACTCGTAATTGTTAACAAGCGCTCAACTGTACTAGTAGAACGCAGGCCCTTTGCCTACGGTGGGATGCGAGTGGTTTACAACATGAAAGATACCTCCGACAAGGTGAAGGACACCAGCTTCGTGGCTAAACGTCTCATCAAGCAGCCACATGCCAACAAGGAGGACATCCTGCCGTTCTGCCGGTGCTCGTCCGCAGCTGTGTGGTTCAAGAACCGTTTCTTAAAATGGATGAGCAAGGCTGAGAATCGGAAGTGGCACTGCTACCCCCACTCCCGCCCGCCTCTGGCCAGTCGTCCACGGGAATCGCAGGACCAAGGTTTTTCGGGAGGGGATGTTCGAGGCCCCGGGAGTCAGAAGGTCTCGCCCACACTCGCAGCTCAGGGGTCCTGTCCTCGAGCGGCCAGGGTTGCCGGGACTGGTGGCGGGTGTGGCATTCCTGGTTCTCGGAGGCGGGCCTCCCGCCGATCGACATGAAGTTCTTGCTGTGCCACCTGTACGAGTACCAGCGCATCGAAGGAGGCCTGGCATACTTCCTGGCCGAGCGCAAACTCGACGGTACGTTCGTGAAGTATAACGGCAACAACGGATACGTGAATACTGGCGCACACGGCAGTGACATCATGCAGGCATTCAGTCACTTCACGTTCATCCGTTCTCATGGGTGGGGCATGGTGGTTGACGTGCAGGGTGTCGTCGATAACCAGACATACTTCCTGACAGATCCGCAGATTCTCTCCGAGGGCGACGACTCGTTTGGGCGGGGCAATCTCGGCATCAAGGGGGTCCGCAGGTTCTTCGAGCGGCACGTCTGCGGGCCAACATGTCGCGCGCTGAATCTCCCAGGCAAGGAGCACAAGTACCTGATGTGAGCTACATTCGCCGCCACTCGTGCGCCTCTTATCATGTCATCCAGTGCTCTCGCCAAGTCTATCTACCGGCCAAGTGCTCTGACATCCCGACCAAGTGCGCTGGCACGCGCTGTAGCACACACTGCTCCAGCGGGTCATGTTTGAATGTTCATCGGAACTGATTCGCTTGACGCAAGATGGAAGCTCCACACACACGCGCCCCCGCCCCTCCCTGGCCTCCAGATGTCCAGGGCGCTAGCCGCTAGCCGAGCCCGCCGCCTTGGCGAGCCCTCACCCTCCTCCGAGACCCGCCGTGCCGCAGCCTTCAGCTGCCGCCTGGCCCCCTGGGCCCCGTGGCCACACGTCGTCGCCGCCGTGGCCAGACTCGCCGACTATAGCGGCGGCCACGGCGGCGACGATGGTCGTGACGACGGCGACAGCGAGGGTCGCAGTGATGACGCCGGTGGAAGCGGCGACGACCACGGCGATCGCGGCCATGACCGCGACGACGGCCGAGCCCACAGAGGACGGCGGCGCCGGTGGCGGCAGTCGGCGAAGGGGGGTCCTCGCGCAGGGGGGAGGGCGGCCGAGAGGGGCGGCCGCTCGGCAGCGGCGCGCGCGGAGGCCGAAGGCGACATGGAGCCTGGCGTCGCTTGCGCGCTGAAGAAGTACAGCTGGCCGCCCCCGTTTGTCCCGGCCCCCGCCAGTCGGCATCGTCTGGCAAGTCCCCATTCCACTGGGCCACCTGCGTCTCGGGCCTCGCGAAAGCCGAGCAGCATCTATACCCGCAGTCGGCCAGTGGGGCCAAGGCCATGGCAGTGGGGATTGGGACCAGATAAGCGATGCTCGGCCGGGGATCGAGCCTCGAGTCTTCTGGACCTTCTATGGCTCTCGTGGGCCACCTTGTGGCCTCGAGGGGTCCACGGATGGGTCCGCCTCGAGGGTATGTCAGAGCGCGCCCCGGAACGTGGGGGGACTGTGCTCCAGAGGAACAGGATAACGTCAGTGATTCATCTTTTGTGGCGGAGGCCCAGGCCGTTGAGGGTCCTTTTCGGGCCCTGGGATCTTCAGAAAGCGACGCGGGATGAAACATCGGCCTTGGGGAGAAGGTGACGGGGTCGACAGGTCCAGGGGCCGGCGACTCGAAGAACCCAGCCCGCTGAATGTCTTGGGGAGGGATGGGTCACCCACAGGCGGCTCGGAGGTAAACAATCGCGCTCGGCGCTTCGCGGCGTGGCTGGGCTTGGCATCGCTCGGACGTGTGCATTTTTCCTTCGGCGAGGTTCATCGAGGAGCATCCTTGATCATTTGGCGAAAAAACCACGCACGAAACCGAAACAAGCACAGGGAATGGACGTCCGAGCGATGGCGAGTGGGAGAGCTGTTCAATTCCGCGCGGCGCGATGGTGAGAAGATGGCGGGGGGTTCGCGCCATCGCGCGGCACGAGGCGCGAAGCTGGGAGGTCCAGATCTGGGCCCCGAATTGGGACCGAAGTTGAGGTGCAGCTCTCGATCGTTCTCCCTGTCCTCCTTGTCCTCGTCATCGTCGTCCTCGACATCCTCCTCCTTCTCCTTCCTGCCTCCTCCTTGCCGCCCGTCTCCTCCATCCCCCAGCCACCTCCTCCTCCTGCTCTCTCTCCGTCCTTCTTCGTCGTTTCCCCTACCGTTTCCCTCCCTTCCTCCCGCTGCGCTGCCCCTTCCCCTCCTGCCTTTCCCGCTCTCCCTCCCTCCCCTCCCTCCTCCCCCAGATCTCCGACGTCGTATTTTTTCGCAACGTGAACCCCCAGAGGTCTAGGACCCCTCCACGGGGACCGGTTTTTAATCCCGAGTTGTGTTTGACGGTCCTGGGGCCCGGTGAAGGTCCTTGGAGGCCGAGAATCGCCAAAACAACCCGTCGCGATTTGTTCACAGCGGAGGTGGGGGTGATTGATCATTCTTCCTCTGGCAGTTCCGAGCTCCCCTGCGGCATGGGGGCGGTCAGCTCCACGACCGCAATGCCAATTGAGAGAGCTCCGATTGACCTTCAGATGCAAGGTAAACCACTCGAAGCTCTAACACGAGATCCTCCCAGAATCAGAAGGAGGTTGCTGTTAAGACGCACTCGCCGCCGCTATCCCCGCCGCCGTCGCCAAAGACGCCCCTCGGCCGCGGAGGTCCTCCGTGGGCTCGCAGTTTGTCCCCGGCTACGGGTCCACCAGCCGCGACGACGACCTGTGGCAGGGGGGGGGGGGCGGCGGGGGCGCCGCCTGTCGGGTCGGAGGCGGCTGCCAGCGAGGAGGGTGGGGGGGAGCGGAGGGGGGGGAGGGGGGGGAAGTATTCGGAGGAGGAGGAGGAAGGGAGGAAGGGAGGAGGAGGAGAAGGAGGAGGAGGAGGAGGAAGGGAGAAAGGGAGGAGGAGGAGGAGGAGGAGGAGGAGGAGGAGGAGGAGGAGGAAGGGAGGAGGAGGAGGAGGAGGACCAGTGTAAATCCAAGGGTAATCAACGATGTTGGAATAAGTCCTCCCTCCAAGCTCCCTCTTCATAGGCCCCTACAAGGGTGCATTTCCACTGAGGAAACTGCCTTGTTGGCTCAAGTAACCGTTTTGGCTCAAGTAACCGCTTGGCGCCAGCTAGACTTGCGGGCTGTGCGGATACGCAGGCATACGACGATGAGCGCAAACAGTGACAGAAAGAAGGGTGCTCGGGCTAGAGGCACAACCGGCTCAACACCAGAGAAACAGAAATCCAAACTCACACGTGCTTTTCAGGATGTGGGCATGACGAGTGACGAGAGCGAGAACACCAGAGAGTTGATGCAGCTGGCTCCAGATTCACCTCCGGAGTGTTTCGTTACTACCGCGAAGGGGCAAAACAAGAAGTTCGTCAAAATCATCGATAACATGAGCGTGGTGAATACCAATATCGAGGAGATAAAGGAGCAGACCGTGGACATGGATGACCGGCTGAACGATGTGGAGATCGAGTTAGGAAATATCAAAATAGATTTAGAAGATACGGCAATTCAGACAAAACACATGACAAGCATGATGGAGGAGGTAATGGAAAACACGATGAAGGAGGAGGGGATGAAGGACAGCATGAAGAGGATCATGGAGGAGAGGATGAAGCACAACAAAACAGAACAGCAAGGAGGAGGGGCAGGAGCTGTACCCCGGGAGGCTGATGACGGGTTCCGCGCACTTCAGGTCATCGTGGAGTGTCTGATGGAGGAGCAGGACGAGGCAGACACCATCACACATGTGAAGAAGGTAGTGGGCGGGATGGGAGCGGCGGGTAAGTACGAAAGAATTGGCACACTCGTTGGCCCATCATACATTGGAATGGTGCAAGTCCAAACTATGGCGTCAAATATCTGATTTTTACGGAAGGCCAATACGAAAGAAACGAATTGGGACAATGGGGGAGAGATGAGGTTTAAGAGCAACGACACGATCGAAAAGAGATACTATGACAAAGCATTGGGATTTACGAAATACCATCTTCACGAAGACGCAGGGCACCCATAAGTGGGAAAAAGGCTACTGTATCTCAAGGGTAAGCGGGTCGCTTGGATCGGAGCGGACGGGAACATAGAGTTCGACAACAGTTTGACTGCCATCAAGGATAATGTGACCTAGAGCATTTCAGAGTGGAAGGAAAAACGGGGATTCGAGTGACGCAGCCTGCGTCTCTTTCAGATCGCATCAAGCTGCGAGTACCAGTGCAAGGACAGGCACCGCGAAGGATAATCACGTAAACACAGTCTTCAGGTAATTGCGGGTATGGGTGGTGGGAGGGGAGCGTATCAACAACTCTCCAGCGATTTCCCTTGCGCGGCAGTTCGCAATTCAATTGTGCAGTCCAACGCGGAACATCAAATTGATCAGCGACAGTGATATTGGAAAATGCATGGGGGCTCAACGACGACAGGTTTGAAGATCTACTTCACGAGCTTTCGTGGGTGGAACGGGACGTCGCACTCATGAACGAAACGTGGCGGGAGGAACGCAAGGAATATGCATGTCCCTCAGATGGGCACATATTCGCAGCATTCGGCGGTGTGGCGGGCAGCCGTGGGGTTGCCATAAAACGTTGGGCAGGATATGCAGTCGATTTTTCCGCTATCTGCGAACGCGCTGCATATGTTGATGTTGTTGGCCGGGGCCTTAAAGCACGGATCGTTTGCGCATGTGTTCCACATTCTGGCTACGCTGACGCCTACATGCAGGAGCTGTACACGATTTTGGCAGAATTGAGATCAGACGCGCTCAAGCGTAAGTTGCATCTTTTATGCACAAGAGGGGAGTTAGACAGATGGAGACGATGCAAGGGTCGTTGGTCCTTACGGGTTTGGCCAAGCGAGCTCTCGAGGTGAATGGCTGAAAGGTCCGGGCATCTTGTGAAAAATGGTTGTGTCAAACACGTTTTTTTCCAAAACGCCAGAACAGCGCATTGCGTACGTGGGACCAAGAGGAAGACCGGCAGGCGTGGCGACGAGCCGTCAATGCAGAATTAGCAGGCATGTGTCAATCTTGGCTCAGACCCTAATGCTGCGCGTGTGAAGTTTAGCGTTCGTACCCGCAACGGCAAAAATAAAATAATGAAGCCAAGCAGCAAGAAACAGCAGGAACACATCGAGTGGAAGTCTGTCGACACAGTGCTGTACCAACACGAATTACAGACGTCATTGGTCAAGGTGCGTGGCTGCAATGTGAACGCCCAGAACGATCAACTAAAATATCCATCATCCCAAGCCGATTCGACTACAGCGGTTGGGGCGCCAACAAGACACGAGAGAAACATGCCAACGAGCGCAGAGCTGGAAGAACTTCTACATCATCGGCGACTTCTTCGTGGAGATGCTGGCGCACGGTCGCGGGTCAGCAGGGGCATCGTGAGGGAAGTTCGAACACTATATCGGCTGGAATGCAAAACGCGCATATAAGGTATCCTCCAGTCTGGCCAAGGCTTGGAAATAATTTCCAAGTTAAAGAAGAGAGGCAAACGCAACTCGGCTGCCTCGATGGTGGACTCGAGCGGCCAAGCACAGACCAACATATAGACCATTGCTGACGTGTTCGCGGATGTTATACGCGGAATTGCATGACTCGCAACATTGCTTTCGAGGAGACGAAGACTTGCCATGCTTGTTGGATTGTGCCAGGGTGGACCCCATCACCGAGGACGAGATGAAGAACGCCGTGCGGTACTTCAAGCGGGGCAAATGCAAAGGCGACCGCTGGCATCATGGCAGACATGGTGAAAGACGGGGCAGATGCTCTTATCCATGCGCTTCTGGTGATCTACAATGCTATTCTAAAAGATCCAAGCCTGGCGCCGGAGAAATGGAGACAGTCTGTCGTGTCAGTGATACACAACGCAGGTGGCGCGAAGCTCCTTCAAAACTACCGACCAGCAACAA
Source organism: Prorocentrum cordatum (assembly GCA_963575745.1). Taxonomy (NCBI): domain Eukaryota; class Dinophyceae; order Prorocentrales; family Prorocentraceae; genus Prorocentrum; species Prorocentrum cordatum. Next base: position 438,255 of record CAUYUJ010014538.1, read on the forward strand.
TAATCCCAATACTGTACAAACTGTCCGCTCGGCTTATTGCCCGACGGCGTGGTCCTGTTCTGGGGGAGAACAAGCGCCGTGCCAGGTGGGCTTCCGCCGTGACTACAACGCAGTGAACCACGCATGGGCGGCATTCCGAATACAAGAGAAAGCAAGATAATGGAATCTTCCGGCATGGTTCGCGGCGCTGGACTTTAAGACGGCGTTTGATAGCGTCGAGCACAAGGCGCTACGCAGGCAGGTGGTGGACCCCAGGTATATCCGTCTGCTGGCGCACTTGCACTCAGGGCAGACGGCGCGCGCGCACAGACAGGATAAGCAAACCCTTCGACTTGCGACGTGGTACCAAACAGGGGGGCCCTCTCAGTTCGCTGCTCTATAACGCCGTCCTTGAAGACATATTCAGGGAACTGAAGGAGTCTTGGTCGCGCAATGGTTTCGGCCTGTCCACTGGCTACTCAGACGTCGCGCTGCTATCGAATCTCCGTTTTGCCGATGACGTGTGATTGGTGGCACCATCCCATGCGAACCTGAGAGCATTGTTTGGCAGCCTCGTCGACGCAGCTGGAGTGAGGGGTCTGGAGCTCCACCCGGACAAGACGAAGATCCTCTGCAATCACACAAAATGAGCCGGGATACTATCAAGGCAGTTTATGGATGTCAATGGGATGCAGATAAAGATTCTCCCGCACTCTGGCTGCGCCAAATATCTTGGGAGCGGCAGTTTATGGGTGTCAATGGGATGCCGGCGAAGATTCTCCCGCACTCCGGCTGCGGCAAATATCTCGCTCGCAGACTCACTTTCGACGAGCCGGGCGAGACCGAGTTTGACAACATAGTATCCACTGCTTGGCAGAAATTGATGGTATTTAGAGAGGAACTAACATCCAGAGTCTACTCCCTGCACGACCGCCTCGAACTATTTGAAGCAGTTGTCAAGCCCACAGTGTTGTACGGGTCGGCAACGCGGACGATGGCGGCACTCATGGGGCATAAATTGTGGAGATGCCGAAGACGCATGTTTCGCGTGATCCTTGGGCGCCAGAGGCGGCGCATCGAAGCGGATCATCACGCCAATGGTGAACTCGAGCCATGGGTTGACTGGGTGAAGCGCGCGACGCACGAGTCTGAGTCACAAATGGAAGTGTTGCGATTTGACCGCTGGGCGACTGCACAGAAGAAGGCAAATGGTCATGGGCACGAAGAACGCAACAGCTGAGCACTGACAAATGGACGAATATCGCTGCCAAATGGGAGCCGGAGCAAACGGCCAGCTGCTCGAGATCTCAAGGGCGACCGCGACGTCGATGGGCAGACGATATCCAATCTTTTCTTGAAGGGAAAGGGTTACGCGATTCTTGGTCTGATTTTTCTGGTGGGACTTGCTGAACTTCGCCAACGAGTTCGTCGACTTCTGAGGGCTGCGGCCCCGACGCAGCGCTTCTCGCGGGTCGGCCGCCGGCTGGACTGCGTGCTCGTCTCGTCTCGTCTCGTGCGCGGTGCTGGGGCGAGAGCCACATTTTGAAAACGGGTTGCTCTTAATTCGTGAAGCTCTCGCAATTTGTTATAACGAATGTGCGCGGCGCTGAGGCGAGAGCCACATTTGAAAAACGGGTCGCTCTCTTTCATTTTTTAATAAGACGCACACGTTTACCGATGTAAAAGAACAAATGCGCGCGGCGCAACGGCGAGAGCCACATTTTGAAAACGGGTCGTCCTCAATCCGGGAAGCGCTTGCACTTTTTTAGAACCAATGTGCTCGGCGCTAAGGCGAGAGCCACATTTTGAAAGCCACCCGCCCTCAGTCCGTGAAGCAATTACCAATGTGTAAACTTCAGGGTCGTAGCTGGTGAGGAATTGTCAGGCGAAGCACCCGACCCGCCCTAGAAACTGGCTCTGGGGTGCGACAGGGAGAAATTGCTCATGAGGGGAAGGAATGGAAGAGGAGGAGGATGATGATGATGAGGAGGAGGAGGAAAAGGAGCAGGAGGGGGAGCATGAGGAAAAGGAGGAGGGGGAGGAGGAGGATTAGGACGAGGAGGACGAGCAGGAGGAGGGGGAGGAGGAGGACCAATGGAAACCCAAGGGTCATCAACGATGCTGGAGTATATTATCCTTCCGAACTCCATTTTCATAGGCCCCTACATCGGTTCATTGCCACGGAGGAAACTGCCTCGTTGGAAGACAACCGTTGGAATACCCCGAAGCATGCCGAAACAATGCTCTCGGGATCCCAATGCCACGGATCAACCCGATTGTTGCGTCGTGACGGTTTTGAATCGTGCCAGAACACCATTCCTGAGACTTCGACACAGCGAATCAACCCAAATGTCGTGCCCTCATAATCCGGAATCCTTCCAACAAGATCATTTTTGATAGGTTGATCATGGGCACCCCTAGAACGCTTGCAATGTTTTAAATGAGTTCGCGCAGCGTTCAGGCAAGAACCACAGTTTGAAAAGGAACCGCCCTCAATCCTTGAAGTTCTTGCAAGTTTTGACAACAAATGCGCGCGGCTCTAAGGCGACAACCACATTTTGAAAACCACCCGCCCTCTGTCCGTGAAGCTTTTGCACATTGTGAAAAGCGAATGTGCGCGGCGCTAAGGCGAGGGTCACATTTTGAAAAGGAGCCGCCCTCAATCCGTGAATGTATTGCAGGCTTTGAGCACTAATGTGCGCGGCGCTAAGGCGAGAACCACATTTTGAAAACCACCCGCCCGCAATACGTGGAACTCTAGCACATATAAAAACGAATGTGCGCGGCGTTAAGGCGAGAACCACATTTTGAAAACCACTTGCCCTCAATCCGTGAGAAAAAAATTGAAAATTGTTCAGAACGAATATACGCGGCGCTACGGCGAGAGTTACATGTTGAAAACCACCCGCCCTCTATGTGTGAAACTTTTGCGAATTTTTCAAAAAACGAATGCGCGCGGCGCTAAGGCGAGGACCACATGTTAAAAACGACCCGCCTTCAATCTGTGAAGCTCTTTGGAATGAGTGGAACGAGTGTGCGTGGCGATAAGGCGAGAGCCACATAACAAATCACCCGCCATCCATTTGTGAAACGGTTATCATGCTTTAAGCTTCAGGGTCCTCAATTGTGAGGAAGTCTCAGGCGAACCCCCAAGCCCGCCCTAAAAACTGGCCTCGGGGTGCGACAGGGGGAAGTTTTTTGTTTTAGTATACATATATATATATATATATATATATACATGTGTATATGATTATATATCTATATATAAGTAAGGAACAGGAGTGGAGGAGGAGGAGGAGGGAGGAGGAGGAGGAGGAGGAGGAGGAGGAGGAGGAGGGGGAGGGGGAGGAGGACGAGGAGGAGGAGGAGGAGGAGGAGGAGGCCGCGGCCAGGCTGGCAGGCGAGCTAGCTGGGTGAGCGGCCTCAGGGCGGCTTGGTGCCGGTGGTAGCGACTGCTTCTGGGCGCTGGGGAGTTGACATTTTCTTCGCCGCGGTTCCCGCGAAGTTCAGAGGGCGTGCGGCCTTGTCTTGTCCCCGCAGCTGTCCCAGGAGGGGGAGGAGGAGGAATCAGGAGGATGGAGAGAGGAAAGACGGGTGGGAGAAGGGTAGAGGAGCAGTGAGTGAGGCCAGGGGAGCCATCACAGGACTGATCATCATCAGAAGCATCGGAAGCAACGGCATCATCACCAGCGCGACCAACATCGTCACCAGCGCGACCGTCAGCGTTATGACCAGCTTGAATTGGTGAGCTGATGCCACTCCTCGGATTCCACAAGCTGCGTTAACAGCCATATCAGGGCTGTGGCCCATGGGCAGCTCGGGAGCATATCCGTCGGTCGGTGAAGTAGGTATTTGCGGATTCCCAGATCCCGGTTTATTTTAGCCGCTTTCCGTCTTCAAGAGTCGAGTAGTTTTTCTTCTTCCTTCCTCTTCAGGGGGCGGATGGAAGCAAACTCTACTTCAACGATTTCCTACTTCATGTTTCTACCCACCTCTTCTGGCAGACGGGCAGGGTACTGGTGTGTCGCTTTCGGCCGCGTTTGGGTGTAGGATAGTTGTGCACAGGGAGACGAGGCGGCGAAAGCAACGAGACGCAACATAAGGCGAAGGTGCGGCAGCAGCAGGAAGCGCAGGAAGAGGATAAGGAGGGCACGAGGGGCAGTGGCAGTTTGCAAGGGGTGAGAGGAGGAGGAGGAGAAGGAGGAGAAGGAGGAGAAGGATGATGATGATGATGATGCTGATGATGATGATGATGATGATGCTGATGATGATGCTGATGATGATGATGATGATGATGATGATGATGATGATGATGATGATGATGATGATGATGATGATGATGATGATGATGATGATGATGATGATGATGATGATGATGATGATGATGATGATGATGATGATGATGATGATGATGATGATGATGATGATGATGATGATGATGATGATGCTGATGATGATGATGATGATGATGATGATGATGATGATGATGATGATGATGATGAGGAGGAGGAGGAGGAGGAGGAGGAGGAGGAGGAGGAGGAAGAGGAGGAGGAGGAGGAGCAGAAGGAGGAGGAGGAGGAGGAGGAGTTGGAGTGGGAGTTGGAGGATGAGGAGGAGGAGGAGGAGTAGGAGGAGGAGGGGGAGGAGGATCAGGAGGATGATGCTGAGCAGGAGGAGGAGGAGGAGGAGGAGGAGGAGGAGGAGGAGGAGGAGGAGGAGGAGGGGGAGGGGGGGGAGGAGGGGGAGGAGAGGGGTAGGAGGAGGAGGAGGAGGAGGAGAAGGAGGCGGAGGAGGAGGAGGAGGAGGAGGAGGAGGAGTTGGAGTTGGAGTTGGAGTTGGAGTTGGAGTTGGAGTTGGAGTTGGAGTTGGAGGAGGAGGAGGAGGAGGAGGAGGAGGAGGAGGAGGAGGGCACACCCTCAGGCCGAGAGAAAGAGAGAGAGAGAGAGACATATATATATATATAGAGAGAGAGAGAGAGAGAGAGAAAAAAAAAAGAGAAATAAGGAGTAGGAGGCGCCCAGTCGGTCCGAGGTGAGCTCCGCGTCGGGCCCGGGAAGACGGAGTGCATCAGCAACGGGATCGCGGACGTCCGACCGATCCGCGGCATCGCGTTCGCCACGCAGCACACGTCCCTGGGCATCCCGGTCGAGGCTGACGCCCGCATGATAGGCCTCCTCATGCAGGTCGAAACCCGGGCGCAGGGAGGCTGGGCCAGCGCGCTCACGGCCATCGAGCACCTCGGCTTGCCCACCGCCGCCCTGCGCTGGCCGCCCTGCGCACGCGGACCACCCCGCGAGCATGCCATGGGGCGGCCCTGCTCATCGTCCGTGGCGATTGGGAGCGCCGTGTCGACGCCATCCCAGACCAGTGGATTTCACGGCTGCTGGACCTCTCTCAGCTGGTGCCGCGCATCGCCCTCCTCCGCGAAGGCGGGCTCGCATGGCGGCTGAGCACCAGCACCTTCCGCCACGCCTTCGGCATCCACGCCCGCGTGCAGGCGCTCCCGCATGCGGCGCACCCGGCCCGCGTCCTGCGAGCGGCCCGCGAGTGCCAGGGCACGTGGACGGCGGCGCTCGAGCATTACGCGAGCGACCTGGCCGTCCCCCTCTTCGCCGATTGGGCGCGCGGCGCCCTCGTCCAGGACACCCACGCCCTGAGCGGCCCAGCGAGGAAGCGGGCGACCCGCCGCTACCTCCGCGAGGCCGGTGACCCGGGGCTGCAGGCGCACGAGGACGAGTGGTTCGCGGCCCAGCGCGCGCTCTACCCAGCCCGGGGCGCGCGCAGCTTGCTGGAGATCAGCGACCTGGCCCTGGTCTGCCACACCGTCCGTCCCTGGGCGCAGCTGCGGCTGCAAGGGCGCTTCACGTCCCACGGCGGCCTGGTGGCGCCCTGCCGGTGGTGCGGCGCCGTGGCCCCGGTGGACGGCAGCCACCTCGGGGAGTGCTCCCAGGCTGCCCGCACCGCTCAGGACGCAGCCGCGGGCACCCCATGGGAGGGGGACAGCGCAGCAGTGCTGTGACGCCGGTGCCGCGAGGACGCGGACGTCCTCACGGCGATCACAATAGCCGGGCGCCTCGCGGCCCGTTAGGCAGGCAAAGGGCCTCCGTCCGAGGTGTAATAAGGAGCCCTCGTCCCCAGGCCCCTGGCCTTTACCCTGGCCCGCCCCCCCTTCTCCCTCCCCCTCCCTGCCCCCCCTCTCTCCCCCCCTTCTCCCCTCTCCTGGCCCCCCCCCCCTTTTCCGGGTCTGCGGTGCTCCTCTCGGCGGTCCTGAATAACTTCAGGTCAAGACGACGCCGTCGTGACTCGTGTTGCGGGGCTCCGCTGGCCGCCCGAGCGTAACCCGGGAGGTCGGGGGGACAGGCCCGGGCCCGCGAGACGGCAATGCGAAGGGGCCAAGGGCGGCGCCCAGTGGCCCCAGGAGGCCCTGCGCGCGGCTGGCGGCGAGGCGCCCGGGACAGCCCAGCGGGCACGGCGGGGATCGGACCGGGGTGTTGCGCGCCAGGCCCGATCCCCGTCGGCCCCCCGGGCAGTCCCCGGCGTGTCCCGCGCGGGCCCGCGGGGGGCGGCCCAGGGCA
>CAUYUJ010014538.1:449808-472308 GCA_963575745.1 Prorocentrum cordatum
CGGAGCCGACAAGAGTCCAATGGTCTGACGCAGCTGTTCGACATGGGGTCTCGGAACAACGCCGCGATGACCTGGGCGCGGCTCTCGCCAGCTCCCTTGGCAACACACTGGAAGCAGTATCGTGGGGCACTCGCTGGACGCTGTGGGTGCACGCGTATTCGAATGTGGACTCCTCCATTGTCAGCTGGAATGCGCAGGCACTCTTGCGCGCCGACCCGCGCAGAAGGGACATCGAGCGGAAGATCCTGATTCCGCACCTCAAGAAGTTTTCCATCATCGCTCTTCAGGAGACGCATGGGACCAGGACCTCATTGCGCCAAATGGCCAACTCCACGGCTATCAAATACAAGGCGCACCGCAGCCCCTTCCCTGGCAACCTCGCCGCGGGTGGCATTGGCTTTCTCGTGTCCAAGTGCTCCCCCGAGCCGGGTGACATTGGCCGGGCGGGCAAGCCTGACATGCATTTCTCTGCTACTGTCCCTGGCCGCGACGCTCTCCTTCGCGCCGCCGATGTCACGAGGCAGTAGATTCATATCAGTCTGAACTTCCACAACCGCGACCTCTCTGCCGCTGACCGAGCTGCCATCGAGCACGCCTGCTTATCCGCGAACAACGAGGCGCCGGCCGACCCCTACCACTCGCTGTAGTTCATGCTGGGGGACTTCAATATCGCTGAACATCCGGCGCGCAGTCTCACTCGACCTATTGACGCTCATGCGAATGAGAGGTATCGGTGCCAGCTTACTTTTTGGAAGCAGCTTTTTCGCATGCTCACCGAGATTACCACCGCGTCGACCACTCGCCGCTGTGCAGCGAACTCTTCAGAATCTTGCATAAATCGCTTCTTCGCGTCTTTCGCCGCCCGCATCATTCCGCTGGTCGAGGCCACCATGGTTATTGATGGTTCTTCTGGAACGCTTTGGCAGCCCAGCCAGCGACCAGAAGCTCATTCAGGTGCGAATCCGACATCGTGCACAACGCCCGCATGCTGAGCGAGGCGTCTCAGTTTTTCTTTTCCAGCCCAAGTTCTATGCGATCGCCGCCGAACACCTGTCCCTTCGCGCAGACTGCAACAACCTCACCCCGATCGGCAAGTGGAAAGCCCTCAAGGGGAATATGGTTGCTGCTGCTTCCCATGCTCGCGACGCACTCACGCGTCTCCATTCTGACAATCTCAAGGCCGACCGCGACGCCATCTCCAAGGAGGTCAACTCCATGACCGTGCGCAGTATTGCCAGAGCGGCGTGGTACCAAGACGCTAAAACCGCCTGCGCCCTCATCGACAAATCGGCACTTGGCGTGAAGTACCTCCAGATCAACGCGACCCCGGCATCCCCGCACTGCTTCTCTGCCATCGCGCTGAAGGACCCTGCGCTCTTCGCGACTGACGCCGCCGCCGACCGCGCCGCGGCCTCTGAGCGACGCGCTCAGGCTGCCGCCGCCGCTTGCCAAGCTTTTCAAGAACAGCGGCAGCTTCGAGGCGACAGGTGGCGGAAACGAGTCAACGCTGAGCGCGGGGGCGGGGGGCTGTGGAAGCCCTTTTCCAAGCGTCTGGGGCTTGCTGGTATCCGAGTGTCCCGCGGCGCGTCCAATGCGCTGCTCAAGGGCCCCATGGACATGCACTCCGCCATTCAAGCCAAGTGGATCCCGATCTTCACCGACAAGCCCGTAGACGCCAAAGCCATGAGCTCCTACCTCGGCCGGGTCTTCCCCCGCACGCCGACCTTCGACGCCGCGATTCCCGATTTTCTGGCAGCGAAGACGCATCTGATTCTGCGCCTGGACCTGACGGCCTTCCTTATCGTGCCTGTCTCGTCACTCCCAACAGTTTCCCCGTCCTTGCCGAGCTCGCCACTCATCTGTCCAGCGGCCTCGCTATCCCGCGCACGCTTAACCGCGCCACGATGGCAATGTCACCGAAAGGAGACGAGCTTGCTGGGCAATCAGAGCGCACCCGTGAGCCTGGACAGTTGCGCCCCCTCGCCATGAAGAGCGCCGGCGTGGCGATCATCGCGTCCGCCACGAACAGAACGCCCAGGCCGCTGATGAAGAAGATCTCGCCCATCCAGCGAGGCCTTGTCCCTGGGCGACAACTCTTGGACAACGTTGTCCAGGTCGACACATTCTGTCGCGAGCACCGCGCCCCCCCTGATGCTCGAGCTCTTCAGCCATGCTTTGCGAATGGACATTGCGGCCGCCTTCCCGAGCCTCTCGCATGCCTGGATGTGGAACCACCTACAGAGATGGGGTATATTCGGCGCATATTCACCCTGATTCAAACATTTTACCACGTGCCGATCGCTCTACTCGAAATGGGGGGCGCACGCCGACCGCTTTTCCTCGCCTCTAGCGGGTTTGCGCAAGGCTGCCCCCTCAGTGGCGCCATCTGGGCGTTAACCTTCGGCCCCCCACTGGTCGGTATCAACGACTTCTTCAAGACAGTCCCAAGGGGCATTGCCACGGCATGTGCGGATGATCTTGGGTGCGCACTTGAATGTCTAAGCGACATTGAAGGACTGCGACCTCACCTGTCTGCGATTGCTCAATACGCTGGCCTTTACCTTCGATCACGCAAATTCGTCTTGGCCCCCGTCTGGACCATTGCCTCTTCCGACCTGATCGACGGCATCAAAGACACTCTTGCTCACGTACACGCCGATTGAGCCCTCTTCAAGATCGGGTCTTCTGCCAAGTACCTCGGCGTCTTCATGGGGCCTGGAGCCGACGAGCGTGCGCAATTGTCTGGCCCTGCCGCCAAGTGGCTTTGCAATGCCCAGATCCTCGGCGAATATCACGCTCCGTTCCAGCAGAACATCAAGTCGTACAGCTCTTCCGCGCTGACGACGCTATCCTATGTTGGCCAACTCTTTCCTGTGCCTGAGCTGATTCTCACCCGCGAGACCCACGTCCTCCACAAGATTAATCCGCTCGCCGCCCTCGGCCTTCACCAATCTGGGCATGTTGGGTCTGAAGAATTGGGCTGGAGCTGACGCCCCCACGGGCGCAGAAGTACTGCTGAGTGCGATGCTGTGGAGAGCTGCTACCACTACCATCAAGAGTTGGCCCCCGCTGATAGACGTACTTAGTAAGTCCGCCATGGAGAACCCACCATCGTCGCTACGGTGAAAAGGGGCGCTTGTTGGCCGCATGTTGGGCCGCGCCATTCTCGATTGTCCAACATTTCCCAGCGGCGAAGAACGGCGCTGCTTCCCCTGCGGCCAATGGCTCCATATTCATGTTTCTAGAAAGAATGAAGAACGCAGGCTCCGCTCGACAACTACTTCCGGGTGCCCATCGCAATGCTGCGGCCGCGGCGCTCTCGCCGCCACGTCGCCCCGTTCTTGCGCCTGTGCTGGTGTGCATCGACGCAGTTCACCTCGATCGAAGTACCCGACCACCTTCCAGACTCGTCTCTACGAGGACAACTTCGACATCACCATCGTGAAGAGGCTGAAATCCTGGCTCCCGTGCGCCCCCATGGCCGCAGACGGGCGTGATCCCACGGCAGGAGATGAACACCCACTACTCAGCCCCGCTACCCGGGCAGTGCTGAGCTCTACGTTTCCGACTCCATCTCAGCCGGCATCGACTCGTACTACTTTTTCTCATGTCCCCACACTTGATGAGAACCATGATGGCCATGTCGCTGCCGCTCGTGAACTACATGTTCTTGCTGAAGTACTCGCGCATTGGGCTGCGGATTGGCTGCCCGACCTGTGCGCCGACAATTGGGACCACGCGCTACGCCGAGACGTCGATTGGATGGACTGGTGTGAACAATATGTGCTCCGTCATCTTCGCATATGAAGTTTCCACATCCTCTACCCTGCTGCGTCGGAAGAAGACCTCCGTTGCCGTGCTCGCAACCTTTGCCGACAAGCCTGGCACGACTCAGACGCCGACCGCCATGGTAGGGCGATATACATGACGAGGATGCCGAGATCAAATGGCGTACAAGCAGCGTTCAACCTTGCCGCCGAGGATCATCGTCTTCGCCGCCGGTAGATGCGTATGGCCGACTTCGTCTCTGACCCCTCCGGCAACACCTACATCGATGAGACCAACGAGCATTTTCATCCTGATGCTGGCTCTTTCAAGGGCCTGACCGCATTGTACCAGCTCCCGAACAGTGTCAAGACACATTTGCCGGCGCACGCGAGCAGCGATTGCCCGCATGCCACCTTCACGATTCTGGCCTACGTTGAAGACCCTGGCTGGCGCCTGGCCATGTTCATGCCGTCTCCATGTACAACCTGATCGCCGCCCATGCATATACGGGTGCAGCGCAAACTACGCTACGGACCGCATCTCGCACTACCACTGTGCCCCAGGCTGTGGCATGCATTGGCATATCCCAGGGGCAGCCTATCGAACTGTTTACTGGCCCGCCTCTGGATGCACGAAAGCTGTCACAACGTCGACCCGAACAACGAAAACCACGTTTTCCACGCGATGGTCTGCCTGGCCGTCGCCTACCGCATGTACCACACATACAAGGATTTTCAGGCCTCCTACAGCGACGTGAACGCGGTCGAGGCCTCGACGTACAACCACCTGAGTGAAGCGCGTGCCGCCGCACGCCAGGCCCTCCGATTCGGCGCGTCGCCGCACGGAGGCAGTAGCGCGGGCCCGCCGCCTGCCGCTGGTCTGCCTTTCTCCCCCCCCTCTTTCTTGTCTTCCGCCTCGAAACGTAAATTACGCAGAATGCACGCCGCCTGTGCCGCCTCGTGCGCCTCCTGACGCAGCCAGCGCAGGTGCTGGCCGCTAGACGTTGACTCGCCCCCTCCTGGGTTCGTTTGTTCGCTCCTCCTCCTCCTCCTCCTCTTCCTCCTCCTCCTCCTCCTCCTCCTCCTCCTCACCCTCAACCTTCCCCTCCCCCTCCCCCTCCCCCTCCCCCTCTCCCCCCCCGACATATTACCATCTACCTTCATATTCCTTCTCTGTTCTTTCTCCCTCTCTCCCCTCGTCCCTCGCCCGTCCCTCCTTCCTCCGTCTTCCCGTTGCCCAGTTCCTCCCCCCTCATTTGTTCTTCGTGCAGCCCACCGCTCCCCCTGCTTCTGCTCCTGCTCGGGCCGCAAGCGTCCAGGTCCCACTCCTGCTCCTCCTTATCCTGTTGCTGCGGCCTTGGCGGCTGCACCTCCCGTGGTCGGGCTGCAGAGCGGCGCGGAACATCACGCTCCCTGGGTGCCCCTGGTGCCCCCGCGGCCCTCTCCTCCTCCTCCTCCTCCTTCTCCTCCTCCTCCTCTTCCTCCTCCTCCTCCTCCTCCTCGCCTTGCCCGTGAGTGCGTCTGCCACCCGCAAGATCGCACGCTCCGCGCAGCGGCGCGCCATGCAGTGGACACAGCACCGACGTCGTCTCGTCCTGTCGGGTGTTCGCATGGCGCGGCCTGGAGGCTTTCAGCAAGCCCGGGGCCCGCAGCACGCTGATGAAACCGGAGTGGTACGACGCGCCGATCTTCCGGGACACTAGTGTGGATGAGATTGTCATCGAGGCGTACCTGGAAAAGCGCATGCCCGATCGACCAGCGCCTGCCATCGGCGTGCCGACGCTCAACGACATGCGCCATGTTAGGCCCAAGATCACGGACACCGCACCTGGGCCAGATCGGCTCACGTACTCGGCCTGGGCCGCGCACGACAAGCTGTTGGCATGCCTCTACGACCTGTTGCTGCACATCTTTGGCGGACTACCTGTGCCCCCTGGCCTCAATTACGGCGACATGGTGATGCTAACCAAAGGAGACGAGCCAGAGGACCGCATCGAGATCTTAAGACACCCGCATGCCCTGAGGCCCATTCTGCTGAATATCAGAGCGACATTCAGAATTTGGCGGCTACCATGAACAGCAAGCTCAAACGAGCAGCGCAGCAGGAGGTGCATCAGATCCAGCAAGGCTTCATCCCGCAGAGGCAGCCTATCAAGCACATTGCGGCACGGGTTACTCTGTACCTTTGGCGGCTGCCGCCACGTTCTTTCCCGACTTACCCCCAGCACTTGAGTAAGTCTACGCTGATTGCGCCACGCATGTGCGCCTCCTGCCCTCACTGATCTGCTCCCGATGTTGGTACACGCGCTCACTTTTTGGGGGTTCTGCTTATCCTTGCACGTGCTTTGTGAGCTGGCCCGGCCGGCCTGCGGCGCGCCAACTAGCTAATTAGGCCTGTTTCCGCGCCCTGGACAGCTTCTGACTCCGCCTGCGCCTTCGCTCGCGGACGCGACCGACAAATCATTCTTGCACGTCCGTCGGCAAGTACCAGAAATATTGGGGAAGCCATCGGGTACTGCGATCGGGGGCCGTCTTACTCGGCACATGTGCTGCCGCTTCCACCTGGCGGGCGCCTCCTCCAAGTGCCCCGCTCGTCCGCGCTCCTCTTTTTTTTCTGCGGCGCCCGCCGGGTGTTTCCCGCGCCAAGTCGTATTCAGTCGGTGCGTTCTCACAGTCAAGAGCGCAGCAGGCTTCACGCCTCATATCTGTCTGACGTGAAAGGGAGGAGGGGAGGAGGAGGAGGACGAACCCTCAGGCCGAGAGGGAGAGAGAGGAGGAGAAGGAGGAGAAGGAATAGGAGCAGGAGTAAGAGGAGGAGGAGCAGGAGGAGGAGCAGCAGCAGCAGGAGCAGCAGGAGCAGGAGCAGGAGAGGAGCAGGAGGAGCAGGAGGAGGAGCAGGAGGAGGAGGAGGAGGAGGAGGAGAAGGAGGAGGAGGAGGAGGAGGAAAGCGGGGAGGCCAATTCACAGAAGATTCGCATGTCGTGCAGGAGCTGACCTCCGTAACACGCCGCGCCTGGGCCCAGCAGTGGACGCCAGGCCTGAATCATGTCTGATGCCAGAGCTGTGCGAGCGGGGGGGGGGCGGGCGGAGGGAGAGGAGGGTGACGAGTGGCTTTGGAGAAGGAGGGAGATAAGGGCACGAGAAGGGGGGGCGAGGAGTGGGAGGATAACTATTGCACGAGGTCGAGGGCAAGGAGGAGGACGAGGAAGTCGAGGAGGAGTCCAACGACGAGAAGGAGGGGGCGAGGGCGAGCAGGAGATGGAGGAGGCCGATCGAGGCACCCCTCCATTGAGGCGCGCGCTCGCTCATCGGTCATGCCTCCCTGGGCAGCTTCGTGGTCGCGTGCATGGACCGGAGGACCAGGGGGGGGGGTTCGGGCCTCTTCGGAATATCTTGGGGAGCCTCCTGGAGCGTTTACGAGCCCTCTTGGAGGCCCCCGGTCTCGAGGGCCACCCTGGCACAGCAGTGCTCTTCGCTGATAGATTCGAGGATACCTCTGGTGAGACTGCGTGCTTTTATCTTCTGGAGAAGTCACGCGACGAGCCCCGAGAACGCCCAAAAGCACCAGTACTCGGGGCGGTGGGCCCCAAAAAGAGCACTTGCAAGATTCAATGCTCAATGCAAATGGCTCCACGGGACCTGATGGCATAGGCGGCTGTGGGGGGCATCGGCGGCCTGGCGGCCCCTCCCCTCCCTCCTTCCCTCCTCGGCGGCTGGCTAGACTGCCGGCGGCCTGCCGCAGCCAGCCTGGCACTTTCGGCTTCATGAATTCACTGATGTGGGCTGCGCGCCACTGGCGCGCCGGCAGAGGCAAGGCCACCAGCACGCCTACCTCTTTTCACCCGTTACCTGATGTCGGGGGAGCGTAAGACCCGGGTTTGCCGGGACTCGGGTTCGCCATCGTTTTTTGACGACCGCGACTCGGATTTTGACGAGGAGGAGTTTTGTGGGATGTCTGCAGCGGGAGGCCTCGTCAAAATGCAGGCTCGGCCTCGTCATTTTTTTGACGACCTCGTCGGGGATTTCCGAGTCCCCCGTACCCGGGTCTTACGTCTCCCCGATGATGGCACTCCACTTCGTGCATCGGGGCATGGTGGCAGATATAGTGTGTGCGCGTGGAGGATATTAGACGAAGCGGATCTGAAGGCGGTACGTAGGTTGCTGTTGGACCAGCGCCATCACCAGGAACAGCGTATCTCCTCTGGCCGCGTGGCACGTGCTATGGAAGATGACGTCCCACGGCAGAGAGCGCGCGTGCCGCGAAGCACGATCCCTCTCACGCAAGATGTCGTCCCATGAACGAATTCGCAGTTTTGTCGGGGAGGGCACCGAGCACCTCAACGCCGACGTGCGTACGTGATGCGAAGGCGTAGAGGCAAATTGTCCAGCTGCCACCGTGCCACCGTGCCTGTGCAACCAGCGTGGTGCGAGGCGTAGAGGCCGCCACCGTGCCTGTGCAACAGCGTAGCACGTGACAAGAACGAGCTCAATTTTCAAAGCTTCGCATTTCCCCGCCTGCCCACCTGGGAACGATGTCCATGGGGGGCAACGATAGGGGGGGATAGCCATAGGGGGGGATGCATCGACCCCCAATCGCCCGTTGATCGCCGATAGGGGCCCGATAGCCCCAACCTGCCCAGGAGGGTGCGGATTCACTATCGGAGGCCTATCGCCGATCTATCGGCGATGTATCGCCGGTTCCAGGTCGATGTTCCCCCCCCTATGCCAGTCCCCCCCCTTATCGTTGCCCCTCAGTCCAGGGGAGCTGCCCTTCTCGGGGGAGTGTAGCATCGCTTGGAGAGCCCAGGGGGCCTCCGTGGGCCGGAGGCTTCTTGGCTGCCTCGTGGAGTCTCCTGGGATGCCTCTCGGGGTCTCGGGGGCCTCCTGGGGCCTATTAGGCGCCCCTCGGGGGGGGCCTGTTTTGACCCCCCTCGGGGCTGGTGCTGACACCCCAGGGGGGGGGGCTGCTTTCTTTTGTTTTATTGTTCTCGCCTCCCTGCGTGTTGGGTTCTCGTTGTGAATTGAGCGCTGTGGCCTCCAGCCTGTTCTTGCCCCCTCTTCCCGCCTCTTGCCTCCTCCTCTCCAGTGGAGGCGGTCGACAGGCCTCGCTGCTCTTTGGGAACTTGCCAAGTGCGCGACTGTCGCCACTTTCGTGGGCTCCTTGTGAGTCCAGCGATGTAGATTGTTCTCGCGGCAAAGTGCTCCTGTGTATGGAACGTTCATGTAAACACTGGCCTTGCGGTGAGAAGGGGTTGGGTACGTCTCGGGTATTTTTCATTACATTTACGTAGTTGGGAGCATGACCCAACAACGGTTCCGGAGAGGGAGAGGGGGGCGGGCGGTTTTCGGAGAGCGCGGGCTGCGGAGGGGGAGGGGTCGACCCTAGAAAACATGTACAACCACAGCACAAGACAACAGGAGAGCATGACGGAAAGAGCGTTAGCGGGAGAAGTGTTGTACATGGCTTTAGCCCCTGTGGGGGGGTGGGGGGGTGTCCGGGGGTGGCGCGGCGGACCGGAATTTTGAACACGCCCTCGGGGGGGTCATGTTGGCAGCGTCTTCGGCCCTGGAGGCTTCAAGACCTATGGCCAAAGATGCATCCAAGACGGTCTCAGAGAGACCTAAGAGGACCCGAAGACGGTCCAAGTGCGCCCAGACCGTCTGGGGTCCCCACGGAGACCTCCAAGAGGACCTCAGGAGGCAAACAGTTTAGATGTTCATATGGTGTTTGAAGGATTTGGGGGTTATCGCTTTTTCGGACCAACCACGGCCCAAGATGGCTCTGGGGGCTTCGGATATCGCCCCGAGAGGAACCCGAGAGAGCCCAAGACGGCCCAAGAGGGTGCCAAGATGGCCCTTAAAAGCTCCAAGACGGCCCAAGGAGAGCCCAAGAGGCTCCCAGGACAGCTCCAGGAGGATTATCCGAAGCCGCCGAGGGGGTCCAAGAGGTCTCCAATGGGGCACTAAGAGTGCACAAGCTTCCCAAGATAGCCCAAGAGGGCCACAGGATGGCCCAAGAGGGCCCCAAGATGGCCCAAGAAGGCTTCAAGAGGACATCCAGTCAGGCCCAGAGTGGCCAAATTCGTTGATTTTCCAGGCCTCCGTGCCGCCCCCGTACAGGATCATAGGAGTCCCTCAGATGCATGAAACACGCCTCTCACCCACAAGCCAGGCACGGTGGTGTGATGGGCCGATGGTCGATGTATACATACACCTACGTACATACATACACACATACACACATACAGGCATACATGCATACATGCATACATACACGCATACCTACCCACATGCATACGTACATGCATACATATATACATACATACATACATACATACACACATACATACATACATACATGCATGCATGCATGCATACATACATACATACATACATACATACATACGTACGTACGTACGTACGTACGTACGTACATACATACATACACACATACATACATACATACACCTATACAAATTGTTGACGCTTCGCGTATCCCCACCAGCCCATCCAGAAACGATGCTCAGGGGAGTTGAGGTGATCAGGGAAGTCGGGGAGCATGCAGAATAACAAAGGGCGGGGGAAGCTGTCACAGACCCCGAGAGGGGGAGGATGGAAGAGGAGTCGTCGTCGTCGTCGTCGTCGTCGTCGGAGGAGGAGGAGGAGGAGGGGGAAGAGGAGGAGGAGGAGGAGGAGGAGGAGGACGGAGAAGGAGGAAGAATCGGAGGAGGAGGAGGAGGAGGGGAAGGAGCTTCTTGGGGGTCTTTTGAGGGCCTCTTGGAGGGCTTTTTGGGCGCCTTGGGGCATCTTGGGCGCCTCTTGGGACCCTCTTGAGGCGCTCTGGGGAGCCTTCGGGGCGCTTTTGGGGCCATCTTGGAGGGAGTCGATCAAACAAGAGGGGGGGTTTAATTAGCGCCCCCCTCGGAAGCCCCTAAAATCGCCTCTTGGACCCCTCTTGGAACGCTCTTGGAGTGCTCTTGGGCGCTCTTGGGGCCGTCTTGGGGCTCTTTTGGGGCTCTCTTGGGGCCCTCTTGGGCCATCTTGGAGCCATCTCCAGGCCTCGGATGGCCATCGGAAGCGAAAAGGCGAGAAAGCAAAAATCATTGATTTTCCTTAGGTTTTGGGACGATTTTGGCCTCTTCGGGGCCTCCTTGGGGAGCTGTTTGGCCACTTGGAGTTATCTTGGGGCCGTCTTTGGGCTTCTTGGAACCATCTTAGGAGCCATCGTGAGCGATCTTGCGCTATCTTGAGCCATCTTGGAGCTCATCTTGGGTTCTCTGAGGCGCTCTTGGAGCCGTCTTGGGCCATCTTGGACGCTCTAACTACCCGCGGCCCCCCCCGTCCAGGTCCAGGGGAGGGGGTAGGGGGAGGGGTAAACCCCTCCCCAAGGGGGAAGAGGGAGGGGTGGAAGAGGATCTGCTCTAGACCACCTACGCCCAGAGGGCTGGTGGGACTTACAACCATACAAGTATACAAACATACATACATACATACATGCCTTCAAGATGCCTCCCAGAGCCTCTCAAGAGGCCCCCAATACCTTCAATGACACACAACTTCAGGAGTGAACGGTGATACAGCCAAGACGCTGAAATAAGGAACAGTCGGGATTCGGAAGGGGCTCGATGTTCCTCACGTCCTTCCGTGGTTGTTCCTCTAGCCCGTCTCGTGCACCCAGGCTTTTTTGAATCCACAGAGGGGCTTCGTCTCTTATTTTGCGTTCCTTATTTCAGCAGCCCGACTGTACAAGAAGGTAGGCTCTTCTCTGCTGTCTTCGTTCTCTCCGAGCCGTCCCAATCATCTCTCCCACCTGCCGGCTGCCTCCCCCCCGCCCCCGCGTCTTCCACTGTCCCTTGCTCCGCCCTCCGGCACGGAGCACGCCCGCAAGTTGTAGAAGATGTAAGGCACCCCTTCTCTTTAAATTCACCCCGTCCTTGTATCCTTCGCAGACGCACTCTCTCAGTCTTCCTCTCTCCTCATTCCCCTCTTTTCCCTCTTGCGCTCTCCTCTTTGCGGCGGCCGTCTCAACGCGCCTCGCCCTCCAGTTTGCTCCAAGACTTGTCCATGATGATCCTATGTCAAAACCGCTGCCGCGTGAACGGCCGCCAAACCCCTGTGGCCATGCTCAAGCGTCCGCTCCATAAAAGCGCGCTTTCCGTTCCCGTGCCAGCCCAGATTCTAACACGCCAAGGCACGGTGGCTGATGCCATTTCAAAGTCTGCTCGAGTCTACGCGCCTTGGGCCTCGGGCGCAGTTCGCATGAGTTTCTGCCTGTCCGTCCACCCCGCAGGGTCTGCAGGCCATCCCGGCGAGGGCGGGTGCGCTGTCCTTCGGGACGTTGCCCGAACCAGACGTAGGCGTTGGAGGGGGCGCACCCCTCAGGGCTTGCGCAGGGGTGCGAGGGAAGAGGGGGGAAGGAGGGGAGCGGGAGGGAGGGAGGAGGTGGGTGGTCGTCCACACTTGCCTTCCAGGGTATGGCACCCTACCCTGTGCTGTCGAGGGACGGAGGAGGAAGGGTGGAATGATACAGAAGGGAGGAGGAAGGTCGGAGGGAGGCAGGAGAGACCAGGGAGGACCGAGGGATGACAGAGGATGTCGGGTGGAGGAGGGAGGGGCAGGGGGAGTGAAACGAGGGATGAAGCGATGAATGTGGGACGCAGGGAGTGAGGAGGGTGCTGGGGAGCAGGGCCTGGTTGGACTGCCTAAGCATACGAAACTCACATACTACATCCCTAAGCCGTCGCAGGTTGTCCAGGAGCCTCCACGTTGTTCATCATCATCATCATCATCATCATCATCATCATCAGCAGCAGCAGCATCATCATCATCAGCAACATCACCATCAACAGCAGCAGCGTCATCACCACCATCATTACCCTCAAGCATACCGTTATCATTATCATAGTCATCATTAACATTAGCACCATGGGCATGATCAGCATCACCATTGTCATCAACACCATCACCATCAGCATCATCATCGTCATCATCAGCACCATCCTCATCATCGTTATCATCATTCTCATCAACATCATCAGCATCATCATCATCAGCAGCATCGTCATCGTCATCACCATCATCATTACACCGTCCTGGTTATCGCAACTCTTATCGATCCCCCTCTGCCTTCTGCCACAAATCTTTCTCCCCCTCCTTCACCCTCTCCCTTTGCCCCAGCCCCCTCCCCCTCTCCCTCCCCCACTTCTCCCTTCTCCTCCTCCTGCTCGTCCTCCTCCTGCTCTTCCTCCTCCCCCCGTGGATTTCGGAGAGAGCCTCCTTAGAAGCCTGAGCTCGGTGTCGAGGCCAGTCGCCCTGTCCGAACGTCAGAGCAACCCGTTCGCATACTTGTCCACTCGCTCTTCCTCATCCTCCTCACCCCTATCCCCATCCTCCCCCTCTCCCTTCTCTCCTCCTCCTCCTCCTCCTCCTCCTCCTCCTCCTCCTCCTCCTCCTCCTCCTCCCCTTCCCCTTGATCTCCCTCCTCCTCTCCTCCTCCTCCTCCTTCCTCTGCAGCCCATCCTCTAGATCCCTCACCCCTTTGTCTCCTCCTCCTGCCCCGTCTCCTCCTCCTCCTCCTCCTCCTTCCCCTGGAGCTGGGCACCTCGCTGTTCCCGCCGTCGCGAGCGCGGGACCCCCCCCCTCGGAGGACTGGCAGGGACAGGCCGATCAGCCGGAAGGAGGCCCCCGCCGGCGGCCCGCCCCAGACTCCGAGGGGGGCCTCGTGAGGAGGACGACGACGACGACACCGACGACGACGACGTTGACTACGTTGACGACGTTGACGACGTTGACGACGACGATGACGACGACGACGACGACAACGACGACGACGACAACGACGACGACGAGGACGCCGACGCCGACGCCGCCGCCGACGACGATGACGACGACGCCGACGGCGGCGGCTGCGGCGGCGACGACGGCGGCAACGCAAATCCACGACGGCGGCAACCCCCGAGACGACGGCGGCGACAATGGCGGCGGCGGTGGCCCCCGACGACGAAGCCAGTGAGAGCGCAGGGCTTCGGAATCGGCAGTTCGCAGGAGCCCTTTCTTCCATCCCCGTCTGCCTTCCCGTTCATTGCATCTTCGTCCTACACCCACGGCGCTCAATAAGAAAGTTGGTTTTTCATTTCATCCCCTGCGGATTTCTTATGCCGCGTCCATGTTCAGCGCGCCAGGGGCTGCCACTTTCTTACGGGCCAAGTTTCTTAAATCGTAGGCGCCCTCCCAAAACCGCCGCGGAGGTTTTTTGATTCGGGGAGTCGCCCGGTTTGCTCCGAGCTTCGCAGCGCCACTCCCCACCCAGAGCGCGTCAGGTGGGAGACCCAGGACGCCGGGCGGCGGCGCCGACCGCTGGCCCGCTGGCCCGCTTGCCTCCTGATCTCTGAACGTTCATCTCCCTTCACTCTCTCCTGCCTCCCACCCCCTTCCACATCACCATACCTCTGCCGCTCCATCCTCCTCCCTCCCCCACTCTCCCCTCTTCACTCCATCCCTTTCTCCTCCCTCCTCCTCCTCTTATGCCTCCGATCTTGTCTTGTTCCGCCGCCGTCCTCATGCTCATGATCCTTCCTCACTCGTGCTGTGATGTATAATTTCTTATCGTTCCTCTTCATTATCTCTCCTTTCCCTTCCTGACCCTCCACAACCCAATCCTCGCCCCTCTTTTCCCCAAGTCCCGATTGCGCCTCCCTTTTTCCTCCGTCTCCAGTTTGCTTTCCCCTGCCCTCCTCCTCGCTCGTCATCCCTCCTCCTTTACTCATCATCCCTCATGTTCCTCCTTTTTCCCTGGTAGCTCTCGCATTGCCCCCTCCTCTCGCCTACTCCTCCATTATCCTCCTTCTTCTGCTCCCCCTCCCCCCCAGCACCCCTCACGTGTCCTCCATCCCTCGTCATGATCCCTTTTTTCCTCCTGATTCGTCCTCTCCCCTGCCTTCTCCCTCCCTTCCCTATCTTTCCCCTTCCCTCGTGGCCAAAGGTGGCTGATCTGATCATGAGGCGGCAGCAGGGTGGAGATGCCGAGAAGATCAACCTCGAGCACGAGAAGAACAGGCGGGCCGATAGCACCGACCGAAAAGGAGGAGGAGGAGGAGGAGGAGGAGGAGGAGGAGGAGGAGGAGGAGGAGGAGGAGGAGGGGGGAGAGAGAAGGGAGAGGGGGAGGATGGGGATAGGGGTGAGGAGGATGAGGAAGAGCGAGTGGACAAGTATGCGAACGGGTTGTTCTGACGTTCAGACAGGGCGACTGGCCTCGACACCTAGCTCAGGCTTCTAAGGAGGCTCTCTCCGAAATCCACGGAGGGGAGCACGCAGTCCTCCACCGCCTGAGGAGAAAGAGAAGAGGACGAGCAGGAGGAGGAGGAGGAGGAGGAGGAGGAGAAGGAGGAGGAGGAGGAGGAGGAGGAGGAAGAAGGTGTCAGAGGCCCATTCCAGGACTGTCCGACTGCGCCGCCGAACTGGATCCGCCGCCGGACTCGGGACGGCGCCTGGGGGAGGAGGAGGGGCTGAGGTGGTGCGGGGGAAGGCGCCTGGGCAGGGGGGGGCGGTAGATGCCACTGAATCGTGCATGTTGGCGGAACTTTTAACTTGGAAGTCAACAGGCCCAGTGACGCGGCTCAAAAAGGTACGTATGCCATGTCGGGCTCGAGGCGTAACGGCCACAGCCACAAGTAGGCTGCCACACGCGGGCCATGCATCGCGCCCTATCGCTGGGAATGGGTCTCGCAGAGATGAGGGGGAAGACGAACGTCAAGGAGGAGGCATTCTCCTCTCCAGGCGGAGGGCGACGACGCTGGCGACGATGATGACGACGGCGACCCTGACGCTGACCACGGCGACGACGGCGGCGGCGGCGGCGATGACGGTGACGGACGGCGACGGACGACGGCGAACGACGCCCGACGGACGACGGACGACTGGCGAGGCACGGCAGACGACGGCGAGCGACTACGAAAACGACGACGTCGGCGAGCGACGAGGACCGCCTCCGTCCCAAGGGCGAGAGGGCACGGGCAGGCGACCGCATGCTCCGCTTTGCCTGACGTGCGGGTCTCTGCGGGCGGGGTGGGGGGTCGGATCTCCGACGGGTTCTCGGTGGAGAGCTCTGCCTCGAGGTTCGAGGCTCTAGGCTCGAGCTTTTTTGCTTGGGGTGGTTACGAGGCGGATCTCCTGACGGTTTATGTCGGGGGGCTTTGGTTCGATGACTGAGGCTCGATTTTTCTTGGGGGTCGGTGGGGGTCCAGGGTTTGTTCTCCTGTCGGCCGTCGGGGGTTCTTCGTTTCCACGGGTTGAGCCGCCTCTAGGTTCTGACTAAGACGCACCCAGGGAGAGCTCTGGTGGGGCGATGTTTGAGGTCCTGGGGCCTTGGGGGCCACTGACTTATTATTAGGCTTTGCGCATATTGCTCCCCACGCCTTCTCTGTGTGATCCCCCCGACTTGGCGCTTCGTCTGACCTTCCTCATTTTGCCGTTTGATCGCCTTCGGTCTGATATCGTCCTTCTCCTCGTCGCCACGAGGCCGCTGCGCCATCTGGTCGATGGAACGTCCCGCACGCGCAAACGCGCTAACATGGCCCCGATCATGAGTGACTCCTTGAATGAATTCAGAAGGTTGTATGTTTATCCACGATAGGTAACCTTCCCCCTCGCCAGACTTCGGCGTCGCGTTTTTTTCCAAACCATCCTGTGTTGGGTCCTCGTTTTGGAGAGAACGCCCCGCGTTTCTCCTCCCTCCTCCTCTCCTCCTCCTCCTCCTCCTCCTCTTCTTCCTCCCCCTCCTCCCTCCTTCCCCTCCTTGCCTCTGCCTTTGCCCTCCGCATGTCCACTTCGGCACACCATTCAAACGGTTCGCAGCTCCATAGGGAGCTCCAATGAAGGCCCCCGTGGCCGCGTCCGCATGCGCCCTCCCCGCCCCCGCCCACCGCATGCATATTTTGGCACACCCCTCACACGGTTTGTGGCCCCAGAGGGAGCCCAACCGAAGGCCCAAGTGGCCGCGTCCGCATGCGCCCTCCCCGCCCACCGCATGCCCATGTCGGTACACCCTTCACACGGTTCGTGGCCCTATAGGGAGGAAGGCCGTTTCCGTATGCGCTCTCCCCGCCCACCGCGTGCCCATGTCGGTACACACATGTCACACGGTTTGTTGCCAAGGCCCTAGTGGTCGCGTCCACATGCGCCCTCCCCGCCCACCGCATGCCAATTTCGGTACACCCTTCGCACGGTCCGCGGCCCCATGGGGAACCCCACCGAGGGCCCCAGTGACAGGGTCCACATGCGGCTCCCCGCCCGCCGCACGTCCATTTCGGCACACTCTTCACACGTTTCGTGCCCCCATGGGGAGCTCCAGTGAAGGCCCCCGTGACCGCGTCCGCATGCGCCCTCCCCGCCCACCACGCGTCCATTCCAGCACACCGCTCACACGGTTCGTGGCCCCATAAGGAGCTCCACCGGAGGCCCCTGGGTTGTCGGCTGCTTGGCGCGCTGCTCCCTCGGCCGACGTCGCCCAGGCGTGATCCTGGACTGCGGCCGCCACGAGGTTGGGAATGGCAAGAAGGAGGACGACGACCGGTGGCTGGAGCTCTATGCGATGCTCTCGTATGCGGGCGCCGCGCATCGAGATCTTCCTGGCAGGGCCGCCGGGGGGCTTGCGGAAGCAGCTGGAGTAGTTTGCGGCGCGCGCGAAGAGGTGCCGGAGGGAGGCGACGGCCCTCGCGGTTCTCGGCCTCGCAGCGAGCGCCACCGAAGACGAGGTTCACAATTGCGGTGCTGTCAACTGCATGCGATTGGGTCCTTCGCCGTGCTAATTTCGCGACGCGGGCCCCAGATCCCCACCGCCCCGCCCCCAATCCCTTTTCTTTCGTCGCGACGGTGTTCTCGCCGACACTTGGGGGGGGTCGCGCGTCTCAGCTCCTGGCCAGCGGGTTCCGCCAGCCGAACGCGTTGCGCCGCGGCAGGTTCTCTGGGCGGGCGAACGCCGTTGCGCGGTCAGGTCGCGCATTGCGGCATTCGCACCCGTCCCGACAGTCGCGATAAGTCCTTTGGGCGCCCCCAATCGGGGGCAACTATTTTGTCGGCGGCCTTATTGGAAGACTGGGGCGCCCGTCGATCGGGGGCGCTAGCGCTGTCCTCCGCGGCGCCCGCTGCGCGGCAACGACGTCGACAGCTACGACTTCGATTTTGGGCTACGATCACGACGGTTTCTAGGATTCACGCATGCCCCAGGAGTGCTCTCACGGAAAATCGCAGCTCAGAAAGTCGATCGTCTGCTGTTCCATCTCCGGGGGGATCGTTGAAGCTCAGCCCCCGCGATGGCCCCCAGAAGTTCCATCGTCAGGAGTTCCGTCCTCCGAAGGATTGTAAGCTACGCCTAAGCGAAGAATGTGTCGATCTGCATTTCAATCCTCAGGCGAACGTGTTCAAAATCCTTTTTGTCGTGGACAGTAGCCTTGGGGGCGCTATTCTCTGGCAGAAAAAGACACCCCATAATGATTCAGCCCGTCCAGTGCTATTGGGGATGTACTTTCAGAAATATGGCAAACCCCATGTGCTTTTGGACCCTGACCCCGCCGATTTGTGTGAGGGGTGCCGCCGGATTTCAGAAGTGTGGCAACTCCCATGTGTTTTTGGGCCCTGACCCCGCCGATCTGCGTGAGTGGCGCCAGCGAGTTTCATAAATGTGGCAAATCCCATGTGTGCGTCATTCTGACCCCGCCGATTTGCGTGAGGGGTGCCAGCAAATTTCAGAAATGTGGCAAATCCTATGTGTTTTTGGATCCTGACCCCGCTGACCGATCTGCGTGAGGGGTGCCACCGAATTTCAGAAATACGGCATGTGTTTTTGGACCCTGACCCCGCCGATCTGCGTCAGGGTTGCCACCGGATTTCATACATGTGGCAAATCCCATGTGTTTTTTGCTCCCTGACCCCGCCGATCTGCGTGAGGGGTGTGAATTCTTCCCCACCCCAGCAATTCAGAGCACACGCTCAGGGCGTGCTAACCCTGCCCGTTTGGGCCTTCCCCCCCTCGCGCGGTCCATCAACAAGGAACAGCAAACAGCAAGAAACAAAACTGTAGCAGTGGAGACTGGAAGCTGCAACTGGTAAGGAGACTGCGAACCTTCGGCCTGCAGCCTGGTGGCCCCACAGGGGGCCGGCGGATTCTTCATATTTCTTGAACGTTCGAAGAAGCATATGTACGCATCTCTTGTTAGCGATGTTTGTATGTCAGCTATGTTTTTTTTTTTTGTTTCTGAGCCAGCGGCACCAATGATTGAAATCTGATGAAATGAGAAGCCATGAAAATATTTATGTGCAGGTACTGTAATTTGTTTTTGGTTTAGTGTTTGTTTGTTTGGGGCCGACGTGGCACATGTGATGGCAAATTGAGACATTATGAAGCATATATAAAAACATGTGTTTATTTATTTCTGTAGTTTGCTCAATGTGTTGAACATCTAATTTTTCTGAGCTGGCGTTGCCAATAATGAACATATGGCAAGTGACGTAACATATGACAAGTTATGGTCTTACCTATTTATGTATACTTTTTGTGATTACATTTTTTGTCGGAGCCAGCGTTGCTAATAATCAGAAAATGAAGAAACATGAAAACATAATACATATATCTGTATAAAGCGATGCTTCGTGCGCCAGGTTGTTGGAGACTCCAGAGATTATAATGATGGTGTCACTGCCGACGTCGGCGTAGTCGTCGAGGCAGATGGCTGTGCTGGTGCTGGTGGTATCGGTATGTGCGTTGCCGCTGAGGTCGCTGCAGGCGTCGATGATGGTGACGGTGCGGCTGGGCGTGTTGGTGCTGGTGCTGGCGTCGGCGCAGGCGTCGACGCCGATGCTGGCGCCGATGCCATCGCCGCGCCTCCTTTGCACTCCACTCCCGCGGCTTCGGCCATCCGCCCGTCGGCGGCGCAGGAGTGCGGATCGCCTTCGGGATGGGCCTCGAACGCCCGCTCGTCAGTAGCCATCCGGGCGGGTTCGGCGCAGCGGCTAGCAGTGGGGTCGCCACTGCACTCCGCCCGCGTGGCTTCGGTCACCCGCCCGTCGGCGGCACGCAGGTTCGCAGACCCGCCAGGCTGGGGCTCGCCCGCCCGCGCGTCCGCGGCCAGCCTGGAGGATTCGGCCCCGGTCGCTGGTGTCGGCGCCGTTGCTGGTGAGTGTGCTCGTGCTGGTGCTGATGTCGATGGGGGCGTCGTTGTTGGGGTCGCTGCTTGTGTCGAGGTTCGTGGCTGTGCTGGTGTCGGTGCTGCTGTCGAGGCAGGATTCGCTGCTGGCGTTGCTGATGACTCAGTTGCAGACGTCAGTGTTGCGCCGGGGATGGTCGCTGTGATGGTGCGGGTGCTGATGTGGATGAAGGCCTCGCAGCAGGAGTCGTTGTCGGCGTCGAAGCTGGTAGCTGTGCTGGTGTCAGCTCTGATGCCGATGCGTGGCTCTGTGACCCGGAAAACGTTCGCGTCTTCAGGGCTCTGTGATCCGAAGAACGTTCCCGTTTTCGGGGCGGCTCCTCATCTCCTGATGCTGCCGCTGCTGCACTCGTCGATGCAGGCGTCGATGATGGCTTCTCTTCGGGCGTCGGTATTGGCCTCGATCACCTCAGGAGGTCTTTAGTTTTGCCCCCCCCCCCCCCGCCGTAGCCGTAGTCGTATCGTTTTCGTAGTCGCAATCGCAGTCGAAGTCGTCGTCGTCGCCGTCGTCGTCGTTGTTGCGCGCCAGGTACCGCGGAGAAATAAGTATTTTCCATTATTGGTGGGACCCCAGTCCGTCAACAAGGACGTCGAATATATAATGTGTTTCCATTTTTTGGGTGGGTCTATAGACCCATGGCGCTTACTGGTGGCTTTGCTAATGCCAGTGCCAGCGTCGATGCAGGTGTGGTGGCGTCAACGCCAGTGGCTGTGCTGCTGCCGATTTTGAAGTCGATGCAGGCGTCGTTGCTGGCGTCGCTGCTTGCGTCGGTGTTATCGTCGAGGTTATTGGCTGTGCTGGCGTGGGTGGTGGTGGTGCTGGTGCACGCGTCGATGCTGGGATCGATGCTGGAGTCAACGCTGGTGCCGATGTAGGCGTCGGTGCTAGTTCCGGTGCTGTCGTGAATGCTGGAGTCACCGCTGGAGTCGGTATTGGTGCCGATGGAGACGTCGGGGGTTGTGCAAGTGCAGTCATCGCTGCAGTCGGTGCTGGTGCCCATGCAGAAGTCGGTGGCAGTGCTGATGCGGTCGTCGGTGCTTGTGTCGATGCTGTGGTCACCTCTGGTATCGGTGTGGGCGTGGTTAACGTGGCTGCTGGCTCCGTTGCAGGCGTCGGTGTTGGCATCGTGGCAGGTGCCGCCGCCGCGATCTCCTCCGCAGCCCACGTCACGGTCACCCCCGCCGCCGCCGCCTCCTCCGAAGCCGCCTCACCCGCCGCCGCCGCCACAGCCCCCGCCGCCAGGTCGCGAGCCCCCTTCACCACAACATCGTCCACCGCGGTAGCCGCCCCCCCCCCCAGCCGCCACCACCAGCGTGGTACCCCTCGCCGCCGTTGCCGCCGCCGTCGCAGCCCGATCCGCCGTCGCTTCCTCTCCTTGGGCCGCCACCTCCAGCGCCGCCGCCACCGTCGACGTATGCGTCGCTACTGGCGTCTTTGTGGGCGTCGGTGTTGTCGTCGTGAGTGGTGGTCGTGCTGGTGTTTGCGCAGACGTCAGTGTCCTCGTCGGGGTTGGTGGCAGTGCTGATGCCAGTGCCGAGGTCGATGCAGGCGTCGCTGTTGGCGTTGCTGCAGGCGCCGGTGGTGGTATCGAAGCTGGTCACGGTGCTGCTGCTGGTGCTGATGTCGACGCAGGCGTCGTTGTTGGCGTCGCTGCTTGCGTAGGTGTTATCGTCGGGGTTGGTGGCTGCGCTGATGCAGGTGCTGGAGTCGGTGCTGATGCGAGTGGTGACATGTCGATGAGGGCGTTGCTGCCGGCGTCGTTGTAAGTCGGTGCTGTCGTTGCGGTGGGTGGCTGTGTGGAAGCCGGTGCTGGTAACGATGCGGTCGCTGCTGCTGGCGTCGTTGCTGTCGTCGAGGCTGGCAGTTGGCCCTCTTGGTCCATCTGGTCGGCGAAGGACAGGATCCAGTACTGAGAAGGGTTGTACTGCTCAGGCTGCTCGAACTTCGAGTCGTGGATGGAGACGATTTTGGCCCAGAGCCTGTCCTTGCAGTGAGGTGTACCCTGTGTGTGCGGCTGGTAGCTTTCCAGGCGGCCTCCTCCGTCTCGAAGTGGACGGAGCCGTAGCCCTGCGAACCTTTGCTTGCCGAAACCGACCTGGGAGGTCCAGACCTTGCCGAATAGGCTGAAGGTGGCATGCAGTGCCTTGTTGTCGATGTGACGTCCGAGGCCTCTGACGAGTATGCGCAGATTCGCGGTCTTGTGCGAATGGCGCTTGTCGGACGGCCGCGTTGATTGTGTGCTCGACCTGCTCGTCGCCCGGGTAGGCTACTGTGGCGACGGGCGATGGACTGGCGCTGATTGCGTCGGTGTAGGTGTCTATGCTCGTGTCGTGGTGGACGTGGGTGACGCCGTCGATGGTTGAGGCCATGCTGGTGTCGGTGCCGACGTCGTTGCAGCTGTCGGTGATCGCGTCGATGCTGCGGCCTGCGCTGGTGTCGGTGCCGCCGCCGCCGCCCCGCCTTGCCGCCGCCGACGTCGTTCCCTCCTTCGCCGCCCAGCCCGCCTCCGCCCCAGCCAGCACCCATTTATCC
>CAUYUJ010014538.1:477308-512308 GCA_963575745.1 Prorocentrum cordatum
GAAAGCAAGATGTGCCTGGGCACTCTTCGCGCGGGCCTTCATAGATGCCGCCTAGGCGCTGCTTGCCTTAATGGCGGCGCAGTGCTGGGAGAGCTGCGGGAGCAAACGTCGGTGCTGCTCCGACGAAAGAGGCTTGGTACAATTGCGAGGCCCACTGGGGCTTATCTGTTTCCCCGCCCTCGGAGAGGGAGCCAGCCCGCGCCAGTGCATGATGGGAGAGACCAGCAGCAACGTTTCCTAAGAGAGTGGTATGGCTGGCCAGCAACCGCTCGTTGACCAGGGTGGGCCACCAGAAAAGTGAACATCCAAGCTTCTTTGCTCGAGTTGGTTCCCGCCCCATCTCCCTTCTAGTACCGCGGTCCGCGGGCGATGGTGGCGTCATTTCTTGAACAACTGACGGGCCCTGGATGCGTCACGCTTCGCAATCTGTGCGCCAGCGTTGCAAGACCGGCGCCCATGATTGGTGCCCGCGGGGCCTCGCACTGCATTCCGGCCGAGGAGAGACTTGCCGTCGCAGTCCTGTATGTGGCAACGCTTGCGTGCACTTCGTGTCTCAGGACAGCCCCCCCCGCTAAAGTCGACCCGGTCTTCGAATGTACTGCGTAGAGATGAAAACACCAGATGCGCATTTGATCACTTACGATTTGAATATTGTTGCGATGCCAACTCTGGGGCCGGGCATGCGTCAGAGTCCAGCTGAGCCCACCTAACTCAGGAGAGGTATGGGGGCGATGTACTTGTCGAAGCCTACATGTGCCCAACATACATGGGAGGCGGAGTACGAGAAGACGGAGCAAGATGAGGAGTAATTTAACAAGGATAAGTAATCAGACGAGGAGCTGGCAGATGAGGAGCACAATAAACAGGAGGAGTAGCGAACGAGCAAAACATGTTAGCCACCGTGGGCTCCAAGCATTGATTTCTTGCAAGCTATGCGGTGCAATCGTGGCGGTGCAATCAATGTGGTGCAATCTAGGCGGTGCAATCCATGTGGTGCAATCTATGTGGTGTAAAGCAGCGCAACGCAAAGCGAATCAAAACAAAGCACTGCAATACGATGCAACGCAATGCACAGCAATGCAAAACAATACAGCTCAATGCAACGAAATGCAACGCAATGCAATGCAACGACATGAAAGTGCAATGCAACACAATGCACAGCACAGAAGGCAATGCAACGCAATACAAAGCCATGCAAAGCAATGCAAGCCAATGCGATAGCAGTGCGAAGCATTGCCAAACAATGAAATGCAAAACAATGCAACGCAATGGAATGCAGTGCAGTTCAATGCAACGCAATGCAACGCAATGCACAGCAAAGCAACGCAATGCAAAGCAATGCAGCAGCAATGCGATACCAATGAACAAAACAATGTAACGCAGTGCAATGTAAGGCCAGGCCAAGCAAAGCAGAAACATGTACTGCAATTCAACGCACTGCAACGCAATGTAAGGCAATGCAAAGCAATGCAAAGCAATGCGATGCGATGCGATGCGATTGCAAGGGGGGGTCGCAACGGGGCGACGGCGACAAGGCGGTGACGGGGCTGCAACGGCGACCACAAGGTGGCGGACCCGATGCGCAGGCCCAGACGACGGTTTGCGACGAGGCGGCGACGGGGCGGCGACGGCGACAATACAGGCGCCAGACCGACGCGCAGGCCCAGACGACGGGCGGCGACGTTTACAATCAAGAGGATACATGCGTACACACATCTATACACATGTGTATACATATACATGTATACACACAAGACTTCATTGGCGCTTCGCGCCATATACTTTAGTCTTGGCCTTTACTGTTTAGCATGCAGGTGGAAGGGCAGGAAGAGACAACGGAAACTTTCGCGAACATTCGTAAGTGTTTTCTCAAGCTTCGTCGTTATAATGATGTTTTTCATGATCCTTACTTTATGTTTCCTCTTCCTCTTCCTCATTCTCGCCCTTCCCTGCGAATTCTCACCCATCCTCCTCACGCCTTTTTGCAGAGGGTCCTCCTTGGAGAGCTTCCTGGGGGCCTCGCGATAAATTTGTAAGGGCTTCCTGGGACCTTCGTGAGGACTCCTGGGTTCCTTCTGAGGGCCTCTGGGGGCTTCCTCGGGCCACCCTGCTTCCAACCGCGGTCCCCCTGAACGACCGGGTCACGATTTGGCATCCTTCGAGGGGCGTCTTGGGGCCATCTTGGGCCGTCATGAGGCTCTCTTCGGGCCATCTTGAGGCCCTGCTGGGCCGTCTTGGGACTTTCTTGGACTGCTCGGAAGCCCTTTCGAGTAGTTCCAGGGGGACTTTCCGGCTTCCTGGGCTGTCTCGGACGCCCGGAAGACCGAAGAACAGAGCATTCCCAACATCATGCAAAACGGTTGAAAATCATTATTTTTTTGTGCTTAGGAGGCCTCTCGGGTGTCTTCTATGAGTCGTCTTCGGGCGTCTGGTGGGTGTCTGGAGCCTCTTGGGGCTCTCGGGGCCGTTCCGCCGCCCTCCTGGCCGATTTGAGCCCAGGAAAGCTCGGGCCGAAGCTCGGGGGACATTCTGCAGGGGCGTCCAGGGCCCTTTCCGTGGGGGGCGGGTCCCACCCCTGGATTGCAAGAATAATAAAAGAGGAAATGCACATGATAACGAGGAGGTAGCGTGACGACGAGGACGAGCAGGAAGAGACGGAGCACGGGCGAGGAAGACGAGGACGAGGAGGAGAAGGGGTCGACGACGACGACGACGACGACGACGATGAGAGGACAGCCTGCTGGTAAGGCGTCGGGGGGTGGCTGCCAGCGGCGCCACGACCTGGCCCGGCGCGCGGCAGACCAGGTCCGGTGGACCCCCCGGCCGGGGCGACAACAACAAGGAGCGCTGGCCGCCTGCCCGCCCGGCGGCGGGCGGAGGGGGGATGAGCGCAAAGAGGGGAGGGCCCTCAGAGGAGGCAGGGCCCTTTTCGGATATGTTTGGACGCTTCTACGGCCAGGAGCTTCTGCTCAGCGTGCCGCGCCGAGGAGGAGAAGGAGGAGGAGGAGGAGGAGGAGGAGGAGGAGGAGGAGGTGGAGGTGGAGGTGGAGTGAGAAGCGGTGGAGCAGGAGGACCTGGAGTGAGATAAGGTGGAGCTGGCGGCTGAGGAGTTCGAGCAGGGGATCGACTGCAGAGTTGATTTACCCCAAGTTTGATTTCCCCGCCCGTGAACCTCCGAGCGTTCTACGCGTTTGTCGTATACTCGGCGGGGAAATCTAGCCTGGAGTAAATCAACTCTGTGGCTGATCCCATACTCGAGGAGTAGGGCCCTCCTCCGGTCCCCCGCCCTTCCCTCCAGAGTCCGAGGGGGGCCCAGTCGGCCCAGCGTGGCCCGCCGTCCTCGCGCGCCGCCCGCCCCCGCGCCCCCGCCCCAGCCGCCGGGAGCCTCGCGTCCCCAGTCGGTGCCCGCAGTGCTGGCCAGGCGTGTCGCCTGCGAAGTCTCCACCACTCGTCTTGGCATCGCTCGGACGTGTGCGCTTTTTCCTCGGCGAGGACCATCGAGGAGCATCCTTGATCATTTGGCGAAAAACCCACGCACGAAACCGAAAAAAGCACAGGATTTGGACGTCCGAGCGATGGCCAGTCGTTCGAAGAAGAATAACGCCCCCCCCTCCCACCTTCCTCGAAGAGGAGGAGAAGAACGGGCATGAACATTACCCTGTGGGGGTCCGCGAGGGATTTTTGGATATGCGCTGAAGCCCTTCCCTGGCGCGCGGAGCGCGTCACGGGCGGCGCCGGAGGCGCCGCCAGGGGGCCCCAGCGCGGATCCAAGAAATCCGCGCGGAGCGCCCAAGAAATCCGCGCGGAACGCCAAAAGTTAATGTGTATGTTTTGTGTCGTTCCTCTACTCATAATCATCAATGCTGCCACGGATGGGGGCGTGCCATTTTCAAGCCCGAGCTCTCGCGCTGCCGCCGCGCACATTCTTTCTATGAGAAGTGTGCACCAGTTGCAAGGAACGAGCGCTGGTCAGCGCAGAACGCGCTCGTCGTGCGCGAAAATCAACTGCACGGGCGGAGGGGGTTGTTTTCAAGATGCAGCTTTCCCTTTCGGCGCCGCGCCCATCTTTTTCGAAGGTTAGCATCAGGTTCGAGGTTCATGGGCAGTTCCGTTTCAAAAAGGTTGCCATCGCTGCGGCGCCGCCCGCATCCGTCTTAGAAGAGTGACGCAGTAGAGAGGGTGGAGCGCAGCTCTTTCTTTGAATGGGCTTCTGGCTATGGCGCCGCGCCCAGTCCTCGCTGTAGTGCTATAGCAAGTAGTAGTGGGACAATTTGTTGGGGTTTTTTTTTTCTTAATTCTCAATGCGGGGCTCCCGCTTTGGCGGCAGGCAACTGAGGCACTGGTCGTTCAACGGGGCGCTTCTTAGTCCCTAACGAGTGCTCGCGCTGAGGGGTTCTCGAACCTTTTCTAAAGAACTTGGCCGGTGTGCCGCTCTGGTGGCTATGTAGTCGTCGTCGCCGCCCCATTGCCGCACCGTCGCCGCCTCGTCGCCGCCTGTCGTCTGGGCCAGAGTACCGCTCTGTCGTTTACGTAGTCGCCGTCTTCGCCCCGTCGCCGCCGGTCGTCTGTCCCTTGTTGTGCATGCGGCGCGCTGCTTGCCCGACTTCGCATTCCTACGCATTGCAACACCCGGCCGTCAAACGCGGCGCTTAATTTCTTATTATGTAGGTGTACCACGATCTGCCCCCCCAGGAAAACTCATCGGTTCCTCTTGGGGATGTGTAATTTACGTAATTGGTTCCCCTTGGGATGTGCACTTTATCAAATCCTAGATTTGATTTCGTATCATCCGAAATTTGGTACCGTATCATCCCAGCTAGGCCGGAATCCCTTCCCGCATCCTCTGGAAATAGGATGCGTGCGCATCCGTTTATCAAAGAGCAGACGTTTTCAAGTATCCTTTGCAAAACGTGGCACGAAATGCACACACGCGCCGTCGCGCGTGCATGCCGGCGTTCTTCAAGACTTTCGGTTTCGCAAGGAGTTCAAAGTCGAGCGTCCCGACAACATGTAAAAACATATGGTTTCACATCAAGGGGATTCAAAAACAAACTTGCGTTTGCGCCTTTGCTGATTCTTAAGCAAGCCACTGGTTTTTTAACATGTCCTTAACATGCTACCAAGTGGGCCTCTCGCGCGAACGTGTCAAAATCGTTCGAACGCCCGCGCGGACGCACTGTCGGAATAATCTTTTGCAACAATTTCTCGCGCGCGCCGGAATCTTTACATTTGATAAGGCCCCTTCGCTCATTAAAAGCAGTACATCGTACCATCCCAGCCAAGCCGGCCCCCCCCAATCATTTTTGTCAAATCCTACGACCCGCGCGCACTAGGTCATCGCAAATCATCCAGTTGCAAGAAGTCCGTGGAATTAAAACGGGGAAGTCCACGCGCGCGCCTTGTCGCGCGTGCATGCCGACATCAATCGCACGCCATTGCTTTCGCAAGGATTTGTCAACGCCGAGATTTTTCAGAGACGAGTCAAACCACAGTGGTTTTGCAACCTGATGTTTTGAACAAGTCTGCGCGCGCGCTCTTGCGAATTCATTGGACAACAATGTGGCCAAGCAAGCTTCTTGCGCGCGAGTGTCGACATCATTCGAACGTCTTTGCGTGCGTGCTGGCGGGGCTCGATCCTTGTCAAAGGATGCCATGCGGGCCGTTCTCGCCCGTCGGCCTCGCGCGCGCGTCGGGATTCTTGCGGAGCTTTGATCGCCGACGCGCGGGCGCCATCGTCATCATCGGCGTGATCAGCATCGGTGCCGTCATTGGCCTTGCCGTTGTCATCGCCGTCGTCGTCGCCATCGCCGCTGCAATCATCCTCGCGTCTGCCTTTGTTGGCGTCGCCGCGCCACCGCGCCCGCCTATGTCACCGACTCGCACAGTGGTGACCGCGCGCAAGCGCGGCTTGCGAGACGCGCTTGGGAGACCCCAGCGGGCAGCGCCACCGCGGCCGCGTCGGTCGCGCCGCGCTAGTTGGCCGTTCGAGCGCGAGCCCGCGCGCGCTGGCGCGGCCGCAGCGACGCGCCAGCCAACGCCAAACAACGATCGCAGTCGCCGCCGCGTGGGTTTTTCAAACCAATTTGCGGGTGGGCGGGTGGGGTGATTTTGCGAGCAGCGGCGTTGGCAACCTCAAGTTCGGCAGGGTGCATTGCGTTACGTAGATTGCACCGCGTAGTTTGCGCGTCATAATTTGCGCCGCGTATATCGCGCAGTGCATGTTGCGCCGCGTGCATCGCGCAGCGTGGGTCGCAAAAGGTAGACTGCCCAACATGCGATGTACCGCATCTTTTGCGCAAAGTCCATTGTTCCACGCGCATTGCGTCGCCGATGTTGCGCGGCGTAGATTCTCCTGAATAGAGTCGGCCCCCTTCCGGGATCATCGGCCCCCCTTCTCGTAGTGAAACTTACGTATGATTCTGCCGCATCGCCCGTGCTAAATCTGACTTCGCGCCATCTCAACTCGGCTGGCATCGCCCCCCCCCTCCCCCCCCGCCACCCCCTGCAATGTGATATTATGTGCGCGCGCGCTCGTTTCTCAATAATCGTCAGTTCTCACGAACCTCTGGCAAAACATTCGGCGGAGCGCGCGCGCGCGAGTCGTCGCGCGCATGCCGGGGCCTTTTAAAAACTTCAGGGTTCGCCAGGATGTCCAAATCGAGCGCCCGAGAGACATCGAAAACAACAAACGGTTGCGCGACGCAGGGTTGCAGACCGAAATGGCTCGCGCGCGCGCGTTCCAGCGAATTCTTGGGAAACCGTGCGCTTTAACGTGCCAGGAAGTGCTGCCAAGTGGGCTTCGCGCGCGCACGTCTAAATCGTTCGAACGTCCTTGCGCGCGTGCTGTCGCGAGAATTTCGTGCAAACGATGGGGCGCAGTGCGCGCGCGCGTCGTCGCGCTCGCGCGCGGGGCCCCCCCGAAAACTTTGGCGCCGTGAGGATTTCAGATTCGAGTGTAAAACAACGCATAAACTGCGCGGCTTCGCAACATCCGTTTTCAACAGAACGCAGCGCCCGCGCTCTTTCGAGTTCTCAAAGAAACCATCAGGTTTTTCTAACATGTTCAGTGTATTCTGCCAAGCGAGCCACTCGCGCCGCATGTCGATATCATTGACAAGCCCTTGCGCGCCTGCTTTGGGGGGGCACGTTCCGCGCGAAATAACGCCGCGCGGGCCGCTCGCGCGCTTCGGCCGCGCGCTCGCGTCGAACTCCTTCCGGAACTTTCGCCGGCGCGAGGCCGCCGTCGTCGTCGTCGTCGGCGCGATCGGCGTCGGCGCCGTCGCTGGCCGGGCCGTCGCCGCTGTTGTCGTCGTCGCCAGCGCCGCCACTGCCATCGTCGCGTGCTGTCTTTGACGGCGCCATGATACCGCGCCCGCCCAAGTCGCCGACTCGCACTGAAGCCGCTGGGGCGCGCCCAGCGGTCAGCGCCGCCGCGGCCGCGTCGGTCGCGCCAAACTAGCTGGCCGTTGCGCGCGCGAGCGCGCCGCGGTCGGCGCGGCCGCAGAGATGCACCAGCCGGCGCCGAACACTCATCACAGTCGCCGCCGCATGGGTTTAGCGAACCTATTTGTAGGGAGTTGGGCGGGACGCTTGCGCGATCAGTGGGGCAGGCAACGCATCGCGAACATATGATTTATTTGTTTTCTCCTCACGAGAAATTAGATTTTGCCCCCGCCGCCCCCCCGGGATTGCCACTCCCCCCCTGGGGTGTTGCAATTTGAATCTGGTTCTGCCTCCATGTGCATTTCCATGCGAATTCAGGCCATGCCAGCTAATCCCGACATTGCCCCCCCCTCATCTCCGTCAAATGCTACCATGCGGCGCGCGTGCGTTGATCTAAGATGAGCTGAATGCGCGAGTCCCAATGAAGGGATACCACGCGGGCCACGCGCGCGCTCACAAGACGAAATCCTTCCAAAGCTTTTGTTTTCGTGGCGACCCCAGCGTAAAGCATCGGGAAGTTTTCGACATTTCATCCCGCGCGCTCCTCCGGATTCCTATGGAACCCAATGCTTTTTCAACCTTCCTGTGCAAGGGGGCCTTCGCGCGCGCATGCTGGACTTATCCCGGTGCCCCCGCGCGCGTGCCAGAGGCGTGGTACCTGTCGAATAATGCCGCGCGGGGCGCCGTCATCGTCGTCGTTGTCGTCGGAGGCGTCGCGATCATTATCGTCATCGACGCCGTCGTCCGCGCTGTCTCCCGCAAGATTGACTCAGCCTGCGCGACGAGCGTCCGCGCGCCAGCGAAATTGATTTGTGCGACTGTGCTCGCGACCTTATGAGTTCTGCCAGCCATCCAGTCGTCGTTGGTCGATGCCGTCGTCCGCGCTGTCTCCCGCAAGATGGATTGTGCCCGCGCCGCGAGGGTCCGCGTGCCAAAGGGCTCGATTAAATTTGCGGATGAGCTCCGCGCTGCAACTTCAGTCGCGACCTTATGACTTTTCCCGATCAAGATGCGGGTGTGAGAGTTGGGTGTCTGCGCGAGCGTGGAAGGTGGGCGCGCGCGGCGCAGCGCGGTCAGTTCTCCTCTCTACGACTTCCCCCCCCTTGCTTTTGTGGTTCACTTTTGCGGTGCAATCTGCGTATGATTCTGCCCCATCGTCCATCCTAAGTATGAATCCAAACCATCCCAGCCCGGCCGGGTTCGACCACTCCCCCCACCCCCGCCACGCCCTGCAAACGGAATATGCGCGCGCATCCGTTTTTCAAGAATCAGCAGTTTTGAAGAATCCCTTACAACGGGAAGGATGGCAAAATCGAGCGCCCAAACACATATCGAAACATATGGTTTCACAGCGCGGAATGTTTATAGAACAGCGCGCGCGTTCTTGCGAATTCTTTAGAGAACCATCGGGTCTTTCAGTTTTTTGAAGAGGAAATGCTACCGAACGGGCTTCGCGCGCTTGTCGAAATCGCTCAAGCGCTCGAACGCCTACTCGCGCGCCGCGCGCATGCCAGCATTTTCCAACAATTTTCGGTTTCGTAGCGCGTTCACAACCGAATGTCCAAACCACATGCAAAAACACATGGTTTCGCAACCGCAGTTTTCAACAAGAAAAGGCTTGCGCGCGCATTTGCGAGTTCATAAGAAAGCCATAGGTTTCTCAACGTGTTCATAGAATTCTGCCAAGCGGGCCCCTGGCTCCACATGCCGACATCATTCGCGCGGCCTTGCGCGCGCGCTGGGAGGTGGGGGTGCGCGATCCGTGTCAAATAAGACCATGCGGGCCACTTTCGCGCGTCGGCCTCGCGCGCATGTCGAACTCTCTCCAATCCCGCGCTGGCCGCGCCTTCGCCGGTGCGAACGTCGTCGCCAGCGTCGCGACTGTCATCGTCGCGTCCACCGCTGTCGCCGTTGCCGCGATACCGCGCCCGCCCAAGCCGCCGACTTGCAGCGAAGTGCCCGCGGGGATGCGCCCAGCGGTCAGCGCCGAGACAAAGTGGCTGGCCGCTGCGCGCGCGCGGTAGGTTTGGCGCCGCCGCAGGGATGCACCAGCCAGCGCCAAGCATGCATCGCAATCGCCGCCGCGTGGGTTGTGCAAACCAAGTTGCGGGTGGGCGGGTGGGATGTTAGGAAGAGCATGGTCTGTGTCAACTCGTTTTTTTAAATCGATGGCGCCACGTGGGTTCCCCGTTCTGGAGAAGAATCCGGATGCCCCCGGCAATATCGGCACACTTTTTTGCGTCGCAATTTACATGTGATGCTGCCCCACCGTCAACCCTGGCATTTGAATTCATTCCATCCCAGCCGAGCCGGCTTCGACCTCCCCCATCCTCGGGGGGAGAATAATGCGCGCGCGCTCGCTTACCCAAAATTATCAGTTCTCATGCGCCCCTTGCAAAAATATGACTAAGTGGACGCGCGCGCGTCGTCGCGCGCGCATGCCGAAATCTTTCATGACGTTCGGTTTCGGAAGGAGTTCAACATCGAGTGTCCCAGAACACACATAAACACTGGATTTCGCAACGCGGATTCTCAAAAATGCGCGCGCGCGCCCCCCTGTGAATGTTTCAGAAAACCATCGGTTTTTCAACGTGTCCAGAAAATGCCGCCAAACGGGCTCCGCGCGCGCATGTCGAAATCGCGCGAAAGCCCTCGCGCGCGCGCCGTCGCGGGAGTCCTTTGCCACAAACAGGGGCGAAGCGCTCGCGCGTCGTCGCGTGCGCATGCCGAAATCTTGCAACAACCTTAGTTTTCGTAGCGTGGCGATATCAAAACCTAAGGTCAAGAAAACAATCGACAGCACAAGGCTTCGCAACGCAATGTTTCAAAAAATGCTTGCGCGCCCGCTTTTGCGAATTCTCGGGGGAACCTTCGGCGTCTTAACATTTTCATGGGATTCTGCCAAACGGACTTCTGGCATGCCGACATCACCCGCGCGCCCTTGCGCGCGTGCTGAGGGGCGGGGGGGTGGGCGAGGGGGGCGCGATCCGCGTCGAATGAGACCGCGCGGGCCGCTCTTCGCGCGTTGGCCGCGCGCGCATGTCGAACTCTTTCCAAAGCCTTCATCGCCGACGCGATTGCGCCGTTGTCGTCGTCGGCGCGATCAGCGTCGGTGCCCTCGCTGGCCGCGCCGTCGTCTGCGCGGACATCGTCACTTGCATCGCTCCGCTATCATCGTCGCGTCTGCCGCAGTCGACGTTGCCGTGACACTGCGCCCGCTCATGTCGCCGACTCGCAGTGAAGTGCCCGCGGGGATGCGCCCGGCGGTCAGCGCCACCGCGGCCGCGTCGGTGGCGCCACGCTAGCTGGCCGCTGCGCGCGCGTGCTAGGGTCGGCGCGGCCGCAGATATGCACCAGCCAACGCCAAGCATGCATCGCAAACGCCACCGCCTGGGTTGTGGAAACCAAGTTGCGGGCGGGCGGGCGCGATGGTTTGCAAGCGCATGGGGCGTGTCATTTCATGTGTAAAAACCAATGGCGCCACATCGGTTTTCCTTTCTAAAACATTAGGATCTACCCCCCCCCGCCCGAGGTTAACGGTGCATTTTCTTCGCATTGCTTCTTGCGTGTGATTCTGCCCCATTGCCCATCCTAGTTTTGAGTTCATGCCATCCCAGGCAGGCCGGAGTTCCCACCCGTCATCCTTTGCAAAAGATAGCACGCGCGCGCGCTCGTTCACCCAATTTTTAAGTTTCCAAGAATCCCTTTCCAAAAGACGGGGCGGAGTGCGCGGGCGCGCGCCGCCGCCCGCGCATGCCTAAATCATTCAAGCATTCTCTGCTTCGTCCGGATTTTAAAATCGAGCGCCGCGAACATACATGGCATCGCAAAGCGAAGCTTCAAATCAAAGTTTGCGCTTGCGCTCTTGCGACATCTTAACGCAACAGTAGTTTCTCAACATCTGCATTCAATGTTTCCGCATTGGACTCACGCGCGCGCGTCGACATTGTTCGAGCGTCTTTGCACTGCGCGCTGTCGCGAGAACCGTCTGCCATCAACGGGGAGAAGTGCACGCGCGCGCGTCGTCGCGCGCGCGCGCCGCAACCCTTCAAAAAACCATCGGTCTCGTAAGGAATTCAAAATCGAGCGCCCCGAAAACGCTTGAAAACACATGTTTTTTGCAACGCCATTATTGATATAGAAAACTGCGGTCGCGCTCTTGCGGACTCTTAAGGAAACCGTTGCTTTTCTTCGACATTTCCATCGCGTTCTGCCAAGCGGGCCTGTCGCGCCGCATGTCGAACTCATTCGGGCGCCCTCGCGCGCGCGCGGGGGGGGGGATCCGCGTCAAATAACGCCGCGCGGGCCACTCGCGCGCGTCGGCCGCTCGCGCGTGTTGAACCCCCGCAGAAACCTTCGTCGGCGGCGCGAGGACGTCGTCATCGTTTGCTGCGGGCGCGATCAACGTCGGCGCCGTCATTGACCCCCGTCGCCATCGCCACGATCGTCACCACCATCGCTTGTCTCATAATCGCGTCTACCGTTGTCGGCGTTGCCATGGTGCCGCGCCCGCCCAAGTCACCGACTCGCAGTGAAGTGCCCTCTGGGAAGTGCCCAGGGGCCAGCGCCACCGCGGCCGCGTCGGTGGAGCCACACTAGCCGGCCGCTGCGCGCGCGAGCACGCGCGGTCTAGCGCGGCCGCAGAGATTCACCAGCCAACGCCAAGCGCTCATCGCAATCGCCGCCCTATGGGTTTTGCAGACAAAGTTGCGGGCGGGTGGGTGGATGGTTTGCGAGAGCATGGAATATGCCAAGTCGCTTGCAACATCCAAATGCGATCGTATATTGCACATCGTAAGCTGCACAACATAGAGTGCACCGCGCAGCTTGCGCGACGTCGGTTTCACCGCATCTAGTGCGCCGCGTGTGTGTATATAATATATATATATATATATATATATATATATATATATATATATATATATATCATAAAATTGTCCCCCCTGCCCCCCTGGCTTGTCGGTGTATCTTTTCGCATTGCAATTTGCATGCGGTTCTGCCCCTATCGTCCTTCTTATACATGAACTCATGCCCAGCCAGATTCGCCCCCCCCCCCCCCCTCCCTCATCCTCTGCAACAAATGCAATGCGCGCGCAATCGTTTATCACGCATCAGAAGTTGTCAAGAATCCCTGGCAACAGATGAGACGAAGTGCATGCGCGCGCGTCGTCGCGCGCTTGCCGAAATCATGCCAAAGCCGGCGGTGTCGGAAGGATTTCAAAATCGAGTGTCCCGAACACATCGAAAAACACATGGTTCCGCAACGCTTTTTCGTTTTATTTTGTCAAAGACCATGCGGATTTTCGGGGGGAGGAAGCGCGCGCTCGTGCGAATTTTTAAGAAAGCCAGAGTTTTATTTTTGTTTTTCTCAACATTTTCAGAACATGCTACCAAACAGGTTCCGCGCGCGCATGTCGACATCGTTCGAACGCCCGTGCGTGCGCGCCGTCGCAAAAGTCCTTTGCAACGAATGCGACGAAGTGCGCGCGCGCGTCGTCGCGTGCGCGTGCCAAAACATGTCAGAAACGGTTGGTTTCGTAACGCATTCAAAACCGAGTTTCCAAAAACCATATGAAAACACAAGGTCTCGCAACATCAGTTTTGAAAAAAAAAAAAAAAAAAAAAAAAAAAAAAACGTGCGCTCGCGTTCTTGCGAGTCCTTAGGCCGACCATTTTTCCAACATGTGCATGGAATTATGTCAAGCGGGCCTCTGTCGCCGCATGCCGACATCATTCGCGCGCCCTTGCGCCCGTGCTGGGGGCGGGGGCACGACCCGCGTCAACAAAAAACATGCGTGCGCACTCTCACGCGCCGGCCGCGCGCGCATGTCGAACTCCTTCCACAGCCTCCATCGCCGACGCGAGGGCGCCGTCATCGTCGTCGGCGCGGTCAGCATCGGCGACCGCACTGGCCGCGCCTTCGTCGGTGCGAACATCGTTGCCAGCATCGCCATTATCATCATCGTGTCTACCGTAGTCGGCGCTGCCATGATACAGCGCCCGCCCAAGTTGCCGATTCGCAGTGAAGTGCCTGCTGGGATGCGCCCAGCGGTCAGCGCCACCGCGGCCACGTCGGTGGCGCCACACTAGCTGGCCGCGTTGCAATTTGTATACGGTTCCGCCTCATCGTCTTCTTGGGTATGAATTCGTACCATCCCATCCCCGCCTGCTGGATGTCACCCCTCCCCCTCG
The DNA here is from genome assembly GCA_963575745.1 of Prorocentrum cordatum. Taxonomy (NCBI): domain Eukaryota; class Dinophyceae; order Prorocentrales; family Prorocentraceae; genus Prorocentrum; species Prorocentrum cordatum. Next base: position 490,944 of record CAUYUJ010014538.1, read on the forward strand.
CCATCTTGCAACAAATGCTATGCGCGCGCGCTCGCTTATCACAAGTCGTAAATTTGCAAAAATCCATTGCAACAAATGAGACGAAGTGTGCGCGCGCGCGTCGTCGCGCGCGCCGAAATTATTCAAGAAATTTGTAATTTAGGAACGATTTCAAAGTCGATTGCCCCAACAAACATGTAAACACACTGTTTCGCAACACGCGTTTTCAAAAAAAACACGTGTGCGCGCGCTCTTGCGGATTCTGAAGACAACCGCCAGTTTTTCAACATTTTCAGACCATACCATCAAACGGGTTTCGCGCGCGCGCGCATGTCGGAATCGTTCGAAGGCCTTGCGCGCGTGCAATCGCGAGAATCCTTTGCAAAACACGGGGCGAAGTGCACACGCGCGCGTCGTCACGCGCGCATGCCGGAATCCTTCAAAAACTGGCGGTTTCGTAGCGATTTCAAAACCGAATGCCCCAAACACATGTTTTTCTCCGTCAGGGTTTCGCCCCCTGCCGTCGGCCCCCTCTTTCGAATAATGGGTTATGTACGAGCTGAATCATGAGGCCGCGGCGCCGCCGTGAAGCAACACCGGCAAGAGAAATTGAGATGCTGACGGTATTGTTGAAATCGGTGTTGCATTTTGAAAGATGATGATACGCGAATGTACAATTTGTTGCTTGGGTTTATGGTTTCGGGGTCGTACATATAGAGTAATTTACGCAATTGTATGGCTTCGGAGACTCGAACACGGCGTAAATTATTAAGGTTTATGGCTTCGGACACGCAAATACAGTGTAATTTACGACGGTTGATGGCTTCGGGGTCGCAGATATAGACTAATTTACCGACGTTGATGGCTTCGGAGACGCGAGTATTGCGTAATGTACGAGGGTTTATGGTTTCGGATACGCGAATATAGTGTAATTTGCTAGAGGTTTACGGCTTCGGGGACGCGACTAGTACACGATTTTCCACTGTTGAATGCAATTATTACTAAATCTAAGAGGGTTTATGGTTTCGGATACGCGAATATATCGTGATTTGCGAGTGTTTATGGTTTCGGGGGCACGAACATTGGGTGATTTAGAAAGGTTTGTGGCCTCGGGAACGCAGTTCTTGTGTAAATTACGCAGGGTTATGGCTTCAGGGACACGAGCATGGCGTATTTCTTGCAAGGGTTTTTTGGCTTCGGGGACGCGAGCATCGTGTAATTCGCAAGGGTGTGTGGCCTCGGGGACGCGAATACTTTGAAATTCGCGAGGGTTTATGGCCTCGGGGGCGCGAATCTCGTGTAATTCGCATGGATTTATGGCCTCGGGGACGCGAGTATGGTGTAAGCTATTAATGTGTGGCCTCGGGGACGCGACGTTTTTGTATTTTGTTGTGTCCCACGCCCGCCCAGGAACTCAGGCAACGCGACTCGGGCGTGGTAGTCTGGACGCTTTTCGGCTTCCCCCCCCCCGCGCGGTCCATCAGCAAGGAGCAGTAAGCAGCAAGAAACATAACTGTATCAAGTGGAAGCTGGGAACTGGAACTGGTGCAGGGGGCAGGAAGCCCTCAGCCTACAGCCTGGTGGCCCCACAAGGGGGCCAGCGGATATAAAAAGCATGGTTTCGCAGCATCAGTTTTCAAAACAAATTGCGCGCGCTCTTGCGAATCCTTGAGAGAACCATCGGTTCTTGAACGTTTTCATGAAATTCTGCCAAGCGGGCCTGGCGCCGCATGCCGACATCATTCGCAAGCCCGAACCGGCGCGTGCTAGGGGGGCACGATCCGCGTTTGCAAGAGCATGGGATGTGTCAATTCGTTTGTAAAACATCAGTTGCACCGCATAGACTGCATCACGTAGATTGTGCCGCGTAGACTGCACAACATAGGTTGCCTCACATTTGTTGCACCACATATATTGCCCCACTAAGTTTGCACCACGTACGTTGCTCGAACAACATTGTTTGGAGCCTACGCTGGCTAACATAGTAGAAATATTGATCACAAGGACTTATGGGAGGGGCCTTGAGACGGGAGGGTGTGTTGCAGCATTGCTGATGCATCTTGTGTTTCTTCTGGTCCTCCTCACCCGTGATCGGGTGTGGGTTGGAGCAGAGTGCTTTTGAAACCGCGCGTGGTCCTGGAGCCCCGATGCGATGGCGCCCTCCAGAAGTGACGTCAACCTGCGAATCTCATCTGGAGTGCCTGTCGCAGCTCCGAGTGGGCGGAGGTCCCAGCGGGCACACCTCTGCAGAGCCGCTCATTCGCTCGCTGTCCTCCTCGTCCTCACGCCTCGCTATTTCTCTGTCCTTCCGGCGGCGCCCCCCGCTGCACCCGCTTGTCGGCGCCGCGGCTCCCCTGTGCGGATCTCCCCGGTCGGGGGCCGGGCGAGGGGGAGCGGCCTCTGCTCTCCGAAGGGGTGGGGTGGGGGCCGCCTCCCCCTCCCCCCTGCGGAAGTGGCCCGCGGCGGGCCGGCAGAAGCGGAGCGAGGGCGGCTCCACCTGCAGAGGCCGGCGGAGGCGGGAGGGTGCGCCCGCCGAGAGCTGCCAGCTGCTTTGAAAAGGGGTCCAGGGGCATGGAGTGCTCGGTATGGTGCAACAGAGAGGTTGCATTTGAGACGCGTCTTTTTCCTCACCTGTGGCATCTCGCTCTGGGAACAAAGACAAAACGAAGATCGTGCGCTGAAAAAAAAAGAGCGCTGCCAGCTGCTTGGGCCTCGGCTCCGCGGGCCCGGGGGGGCGCCGCCGCTCCCTCGGCGGGCGGGCCGCGGACGCAGAGCGAGTGCGGCTCCGTCTGCGGAGGCCGGCGGACGCAGAACGGGCGCGCCCCCGAGAGGCGCCACCTGCATCTGGGGCCCACGGCCTCTCGCAGCGAGCCGGGCGGCAGGGGGGGCGGCCCCTCCCTGGAGGTGTCCCTGGAGCCAGGGCTCTGCTGGCTGCCGGAGGCCCCAGGGCCGAGCGGGGCCCCTCTTCTTCCTCCTCCTCCTCCTCCTCCTCCTCCTCCTCCTCCTCTCCTCCTCCTCCTCCTCTTCCTCCGCCTCCTCCTCCTCCTCCTCCTCCTCCGCCTCCGCCTCCTCTTCCTCCTCCTCCTCCCTCCCTCCAGCGCTGAGCGGGTGCCGACCTCCCTCCCCGCACCTCTCCTGGCCGGGGCCTGTGAGCTGCCGTGCGGCCAGCCGGGGCTCGCGAGACCTGGCCGCGGCCGGCCCGGGCCGGCGCGTCCCCGATGAGTCGGGGGTCCCGTCGACGACACGTAAGAGTGACCCTTCGCCGGAGTGGCCTCTGGTGGGGGCCCACTGGGGCCCCCCGATCGCCGAGCGCGGTGCGGTGGTGGCGTCTTGCGCGCTCGCGTTTGGGTCCCCCCGCGGCCTCGAGAAAAGCCGCGCACCAAAGGTCACCCTTACAGTCGGGGCGCTGCAGGAGGAACCCTTTTCGTTGGGGAGGGGCTCGGTGTTCCTTGAATGTTATGCAGTTTGCCTTCGGTTTTCCTGAGGTTTTCCACTGGACATCGAAGTGTAACCTGTGGGCAAAAGGGGCCTCGTTCCTTATTTCTCGTTCCTTAGGTCAACGCCCCGACGATACCCACGGTCACTCTTGCATGTAGTCGATTCTGGGCGAGGGCCACGCGCCCCGAGGACGGTAGGGGCGACAAGCGGCCCATGGTGGAGCGCGTCAAGGGCGGCGTGAAGCTGTTTGTGGGCCCGCCGCCCCTCGTGCCCGGCGCCCTTGCGCGGCGTGTCGTCCTCGTGGTGTCCGTCGGTGTCCTTGTTTGTCGTCGTCGTTCGTGCGCCTCGTTGCCCTTCTGTCTCCCGCGCGCGGCCGCGCAGGGGTGGCCCGCGCGCGTGCGTCGCTGCCACTGACGCTGCCGTGGCCGATGCCTTCTTACCGTCTTTCTCTTGCTCGACATCTCCCCCGAGTATATTTTTGCTTCAGTCAGCTCCGCGTCCAGTTCCCTCCCTAAGTACGCAAGAGTGCATGGATGAGCCGGGCAGCTGCTGCGCGCGACAGATTCCACATTTGTTGGCTAGCATATGCCGTGAACGCCTGCCCGTCAGAAGGGCGCCGCCTTCCAGGACAACGCTGATGTGAGCGCGGAGCATTGGGCGCTGAGCACATTTCCCTCTTCTCCTCTTTCTCCTCTGCTTTCTCCTCCTCCTCCTCCTTCTCCCGCCACCTCGTCCTCCGGCATTATCCTTCTTCTACTCCCACCTCCTCCCTCTGCCTCCCCCCTCATCCCCTTGCCCTTTTCTCTATCCCCCCCTGCGTGCGCGGGAGCGCGCGTGGGGGGAGAGGACGCAGTGGACGGGAAGAGGAGGAGACGGGAGGAGGGAGGAGGGAGTGGGAAGGAGGAGGAGGAGGAGGAGGAGGATAAAGGCGGCAGAGGGAAGAGGAGGAGGAGAAGGAGGAGGATAAAGGCGGCAGAGGGAAGAGGAGGAGGAGGAGGAGGAGGAGGAGGAGGAGGAGGAGAAGGGCAGGAGGAGGAGGAGGAGAAAGAGGAGGAGGAGACGGAGGATATTGGAGGAAGAGAATGCTTTCCTCCCTCAATTATGATTATCCTCCTCCTCCTCCTTCCCCTCCTCCCGCATCCTCTTCCACCTACTCCCTCACCTCCTCTGCCCACTCATCCTCCAGGCCAATGCGCACAGGCCAAGGGCAAGGCAGCGAGATGCCAGGCTCGTGCCTACATCATCTTCCGCACTGGCTCTCCTCCATTGCCCGCCGCTGCCGCCGGCCGCAGTCGTTCTGGAATCGCCTTTTGTTCGCCTTGGACTCCTCCTCCGTCTCCTCCTCGTCCGTCTAATCCTCCATTCCTTTTCCTTATAAGTAACTTCTCCCTGTCGCACCCCGAGGCCACTTTTTAGGGCGGGCTGGGCGTTTCGCTTGAGACTTCCTCACAACTTATGACTCTGAAGCTTTAAAAACGGTAACACTTTCACAGATAGAGGGCGGGTGGTTTTCAACATGAGGCTCTCGCTTTAGTGCCGCGCACATTCGTCTGACACATTTTCAAGATTTAAACGGATTGAGGGCGGTGTTTTTTAATGTGGTTCTCGCCGTAGCGTCGCGCACAGTCGTTTTGAACATTTGCAAGAGTTTCACGGATTGAGGGTGGGTCGTTTTCAAAATGAGGCTCTCGCTTTAGCGCCGCGCACAATCGATTTATTCAATTGCATGATTTAAACGGGCTGAAGGCGGGTGGTTTGAAACATGTGACTCTCGCCTTAGCGCCGCGCACATTCGCCCTAAACATTTGCAAGAGTTTTGCGGAATGAAGGCTGGTGGTTTCCAAAATGTGTCTCTCGCCTTAGCGCCGCGCACGTTCGTTAAACACATTGCAAGAGTTTCACGGATTGAGGGCGGGACGTTGTGATTCGCGCCATAGTGCCGCGCACATTCGTTTCAAACATTTGCAAGAGCTTCACGGATTGAGGGCGGTTATTTCTCAAAATGTGGATCTCGCCCTAGCGCCGCACACATTCGTTTCACACATTTGCAGGAGTTCCATGGGTTCCCATGATCAGGGTACCAGAAATAGTGTCTTAGAAGGGTTCCGAATTATGCGGGTGCAACGGTTACGTTGATTCGCGGTGTTGAAATCCCCAAATTGGCGTTCTGGCACGATTCTGGACCGTCAAGATGCGGCACTTAGGTTGATCCGTGGCGTTGAATTCCCGAGAACACTGGTTTGGTATGCTTCAGGGTTTTTACACGGTTGTCTTCCAACGAGGCAGTTCCCTGAACGGATATGAACCGTTGCAGGGGCCTATGAAGGGGCAGCTTGGAGGGAGGGTTAATTCCAACATCGTTGATGACTCTTGAGTTTACACTGGTCCTCCTCCTCCTCGTCGTCGTCCTCCTCCTTCCGTAGCCACTTCGGCTCAAGCCATTTGGCCCAAGGGCTGGCTGCAAGGTGGCTGCGCTGCCCGCCCCGCGCGTGGTTCCTTCCTCTCATGTTGCTGCTCTTCCACATGAGGCGTTCCAAAAACGGCCTTGCCTTCGAGGGTCGAAGGAGTTGTTATCTCTTTCGCGGCGGAAGGGCGGCGAAAGGTCTGTAAAAATATAACGAGGCCGCCTCCGCTGGCGGAAGGCGGCGGAAGTTAAAACAGTCGTCCCCGAGAGATGAAAACGTTGTTGGGTTCAGGGTTTCCGGAATCGGCCCCTGATGCTGGACCTGGCGCTTCTGAGGACGGATCGGATGGTCGCGATGGTCTTGCGGCCCTGCATGCTGACGGTGGCGCCCCCCTGCCAGGCGCTGGAGGCGATCGTCGCTACGCCGTTTCTGCTTTTCTGGATGTTGGTGGTCATCCTCACGATGGTGACGGCGCTGTTCTTGACGCTCCTCGTCCTCATCCTCACGTGGGGCGCCCCGTCGTTGACCCGCTGGAGGTCTTGTTCGGGCAACTCCACGGGCATCGGAGTGTCTGCACTGCCCGACGACCGCGATTTGCCACGAGTGCGTGAAGTCGGATGACGTCACAGGTACCTCATCTACTACGCCGTCATGTCCCTGGCCTGGCTACGCGGGATCGCGCAGCTTCTGCTCTTGTTCCGCGCCTTGGTGTTCGGCGTGCTGCGGCGACACCGACTGCCACAGATGCAGCAGATGGTGATCTACGTCTGGATGTGATTCGTGCCTAGACCGCTTGCCACAAGGGTCCTGGACACTGGCACGTGTGCTCTCCTGGCGTTCCCCAGGTGGCGGCTGCGCTACCAGACGCGGCGTGCGATGCCACGCTCACATCCATTGCGACATCGGCGGCCCCGAGGGAGACGAAGAAGCGCAAACGGGCCAGCGACACATCGAGCAGAGGCGACGCTCCACCAGCTGGACATGATGACCCTGGCGGACCTGCACACCTCGCTCCACGTGCTGTCCTCCGAGGCCCTGCTGACCCACCAGGCGACCACGCGCTGGTGACACTGACGCGGACTACCTGCCGAGCCCGCGCACAGCTACGGCGAGAGGCTGTTCCGCCTGCTCTGCTTTTGGCTTCAGTCCACCAGGCAGAGGTGTGTGTGTGTGTGTCCGCTCGGTGGTGTAAGCGTACGCCGCTGCTACCACCTCCACGTTCAGCCCTATGTGTCGCTGGACTGCAGTGCTGAAAACGATCTCGGACCTCAAGGGCGACTTGCCCTACGACGCCTCCCGCATCGCCACGGCCAGGCTGGCATCGGAGTGCAACTGGAACTAGAAGGCTCGGGGGCAACTCCTGCACCGAAATATTGTCTGGTGCGCCTTGTGGCTATGGAGCGCGACTTCCGCGCACTGGCCGACTTCCACGACGTCGCTGTGCCGCTCTCCGTCGTTGGCGCCTACTCTGGGTTTCTTGATAAGCGTGTGGGGGTACCCCCCCGACGGGGGTCAACCTCGCATCGTCGTCGCGCCGCGACGGGGGTCGGAGCGCCTTCGGCGCGCGGAGGCTTCCCGCGACGGGGGCCGATGTGGGGCTGTCGGCGGGGGTGACGCCCCTCCGACGCTTACTAAGAAACTCGGAGTGCACTGAGGAGGTAGTGATAAGCATTCTCAGCGAGCATGTCGTTTCTAGTGTGTCGACTCCGACGGCCTCGACGCCGTTTAATAGGGTGCCCTCTTAGGTGCCCCGCCCACGCCGCCGCACGAGCCGTAGCTGTCGCCACCGCGGCGTCCAGCGCATCAGGAAGAAGCTGGCTCCTCCTCCTCTACTCCTCCTCGTCCTCCTCCTCCTCCTCCCTCCTCCTCCAGGAGCTGCTGTGGCTCTCAGCACAGCAGGAGCTCCGATCACACCTGCCGCACCGTACAACCCATGGGTGGAGGTCACTAACATGCGGGGCGACAGGCCTAGGCTGGCCTGCAGTTCCAACCCTTCCTTCCCTCCACCCGCAGGAATCGTTTTCGCCATGGTCCTGAGAGTTTTGGCACATAATGTGGAATGGGCGGATCACATTCGTCTGGAGGAAATATCGACTCTCACGCCGACCGTCGACATCCTAATGCTCAACGGCACAGGGCGTGCCGCAATGAAGGACGAGGACGTGACGCAGATGAGCTTGCCGAACCACACTTGCGTGCAGTTCGGGTTCCGAAATTCAAGATGGTCAAACCGTTCATGCGGCCTGGCGGTGCTGTTCAACGCGGAGATGAAGGGCACACTGCAGCAGACTTTGTTCCCACCACGGTCCAGGGGCACCGCAGGGCGGAACGCCATGGCCAGGTTTCGCATCGGAGCAAGTACGGTGGCAGTCTTTCCTGTTTACCTACCGCCCAAGGGTACCACGCCGTCGCTGCTGAAAGAGGCGGCCGATAGATGCATGGCATGGTTCACCGAGACAGTTGACAAGCTTGGACATCAGTGTTTCATTATCATGGGATGAGATTTGAATTGCTCATTCGGCATCCGAAGAGACGCCACTGGACGCAAGTACTATCAAGCTGATCATGTAGTTGGGATGAAAACCCAGGGATGGAAACAGCAGTTTCGCAGCGCGTTCGAGACGCGCCCGAGGAGAACCACCTGGCCCTTGCAAGTAGTTGTTGGGGCACGGGGCCAACATATTTCAGCGGTGCCGCTAGCAGCAATCTCGATCATTACATCGTGCCCACCGAGTCCATGCAGCGCATCCTCACCATCAAGGCGCTTCGAGTGCGCGGACGCCCCCTTCAACGGCGCGTGACCACCCTGCCGCAGGACCATGTCCCACTGCTCATGGAGTTAAAAATCCACACGAAGCTAGCACACAAAGGCGCTCAGCACCCTCAGGTACATCGAGGCTCCATAATGGGCGTATATGTGCACGGCCATCTGCGCATTGAGTACTTGAAAGAACTTGAGAAGAAGGCCGAAGAGATTCCAGAAGACGCATGGGGACAAATGTGGGAGCGAGGCGACGTACAAACTGGATGGGACTTGCTGAGGGCCAGCATTCACAAAAGTCTGCAACGAGTTTTTCCACCAAAGGATCATCTTTCTCAGAAGTACGAGTACATGCGCGCGGAGAGGATCGCGCTGATCAGACATCGAGCAGAACTTCGTGAGCGACTAGGGCGAGAAGGCAGCAAAGCTTTCGACCAGGAGAACCCGCATCAAGCTAGGTACGATGAAATATGCAGACAACTCGGATTGCTCACTCGTGAGTTACAAGCTGCGCGCCGACGGCACACATTGGAACGACGCATCGAGACTGCTGAACAACTTGGGCACGCATGGAAGCGACGTGACTGGGCGCAGGTACATCATCTGAAGACCTCTCTGTCAGGCACGGGAAGGGGGCCAAAGAAGCGGTTCGCCTTCGGCACGAAGCACAGCATGGCAGTTGATGGAGCAACACGCGGGCTCGCACAGAAAGCTGAAGACGGCGGGCTCGGAGCAGTACCTATTCAATGGGCCGAGTTTGCTGCCGACTATCAGTTTTTACCCAAGCTCGTCCCTCCAGGGCTGGCAATCGACCAGGCACAGGCAGACCGCATGGGCCCGATCAAGTACCTTCGGCGGGCAACGAAACGTCGAGTCTGCCCGGCTTGGGGGGTATTTTTCAGAAGCACTATTGATGGCCATAGATCGTAAGAAGTATTCGAACGATGACGGCACGCACTACTTTATCCCGCGCACCTTCTCTCGTAGATATAATGAATTACTTACCCTCATCAGAATGGTGCAGTTTATGCCCATGGGCGCAGTGCGGTCTCGCACTTTTTTCAGCCCGAGCACAACGGGTCGCGCGGCGTCAAAGGTCATAGGATTTTACATTGTTATGACGCTTTCGGCATGAGTTTTCATGGGCAGCTTCTCACGCGCACGAAGAGGCCAGTACCACGAGACATTGCACGCGGGGGAATCAGAGGGCGACGTCGGGAGGGCTGCCTGCTTGCTCTTTCTTCTGCTGCCTGGAGGTGTAGAGACGCACGGGCATCGCACACGCTCGCGAACTTCGATGGCACGAACGCGTTCGCATGCACGAAGAGGGACTGCCTTCGTGAACTGCATGAAAGCACCGCACCTCCTGAGCACCAGGCTTTTCTCAGAGCTGCCATAGAGAACGCCACCATGCACGTGAATAGGATCGATGGGGAAACTGATTTTCGAGCTGATCGGGGGGCCGCCATGGGCCACTCATTAGCGGCCGCGGATTTCGTGGACGGTTTTTACTCCAGGTATTGCAACGTGGCGCGACAAACTTCGCCAGGGAGACTTCAGCTATCAGTTACTTACGGGACGCAGCGTCATCAGTAGCAAGAAAATCGACATCGGTGTCGGCACGTTCATCGACGACGTATCGCGCATGCACGTGCATCCTTACAAGCCAGCAGCACAGCGCATCGCAGCGTAGCTCAATCATGCAACGGATTTGCTGCAATAGCAAATTGAATACAGGTCATCACCTCAACAAGCAGAAAAAACACACACATCGTGAACATCGTAGGGCACGGCTCGTTCGCATGTGTCAAGCAGCTCTGCGCGCCGTCCTCAGCCCAGGGCACTGTTGACAGGGAGGCGAGGCTGCTCGGTCCCATCCTGCCTTTTGACGACGTCTTGCGCACCGAGCTTAACAAGCGCATAAAGGCAGCTCGTGCGGGATGGCGATCTCTTGGACATACATGGCACCAGCCGCTCCCGCACAGATTGAAGCGCTTGCTGTTCCTTTGATTAGTGTATTCTGCCGCTATATCAGGACTTTCAGCATTCGTATTGCCAGAAGACTTCACTGCTCGTTTGGACAGCGTGATCGTAAAAATGTTGCGGGGATTCATGAAGGGCAGGGCAGCGATAAAACTGGAAGATGGACGCACGCGTGCCATGCCAGCACGTGTAGTACTTAGCTACTGGGACATCTCGCCCACGGCTGTCGAGCTACAGCTGCAACGTCTTCGGTGGATCCGCACAATCGTCAGGGATCCTGGGAACCACGAGCAGGTCATCATGGGTGTTTTCGGCACGACTCGTCTGGATGATTTCGTCTAGCGCCGCCGTCTAGAAAACGCGGGCAGAGTATATGAGCACGGCGCTCCCTGGGCAAAGCAGTGGTTGGGCGATCTGAACACACTAGCTAAGGTAGTACAGCGCCACAGCGACATCCACTGCCAGGTCTACGGGCGCAGGCCAGGCTTAGATTGTACGACTGGATGGCACGACGCACAGCACATCGCCGAGTTATTCACAGATACGGAGGCGGCATCGGTTTTTTAAACATTCAAAATGGACAAGCCTAGTATGCGCACGTGGCTAGAGCGAGCACACGACGATGAACGAAGTGCACGAGGACACACGATGCACGATGAGGGTGAGGAGTACGAGGGGGAGTACTTGTGCATGCGCGAGTTGCACGACGGCACAGCTTGCGGAGCGACGTTTCCGATTATGAAGGCGCTCAATGCACATGTCACTTTCGCACATCAGTTTCGCAACGAGTACTCACTAGCCATTCGTACAAATACGCGTCCATGGTGTATGACAACATTTGCGAGCAAGGCATCATGCATTCGGCGCGCGTGGACCATGGCAAGCAAGACACCGAGAAAGTGCCCTACTCGACCGGTTTCGTTTGATTTTCGGCCAGAGCCTGATCCACCTTACACGTGTGGACATTGCGGCCTCGTCCATCAAGGCCTTCACACACACTTACTTCACGTGCGTGAGCACGTTCCTGGGCCAGAGCCACAGGATGATGGGGCCAGCGGACTGGATGCTGACGGCCACGGGAGTGCGACCGAGGTCAGGGGCGCTCGACGCAGCCAGCGTCGCCGCGGCGCCGCCAGCGCAGAGGCCGCGCCAGGGGCCCGCGCCCCAGCACGCTGGACACCAGCCACGCCGTGCGAATGCTGGGGCTGGGTTAGGAACGCAGGCAGAACACGAGGAGGTGACGACCTTGCAGCGCGCGACTCTCAACACGATGCAGATGTCCAGACACCTGGCGGGCTCGGTCTGGGACTTCTACCTGATTCCACAGAACGAGGCGACGGAGCAGAGCACAGAGATGGGCACAGCCTACGCGGAGAAGGTCAAAGCTGGCGAGAAGGACTTGGGCAGCCCGCACATACATATCGTGGTCGCCTGCATAGGGGGCCTAGCGCAATTGGAATTGCCGAGCCCATCGAAAGAGATCCTCGAGGTTTTCGTCATTTTGGTGAGCAAGATGTCACGCCTGCACGTGGGGGACCTCATCCCCTACTTCCGAGTCAAGGCCGCCTACGCCCAGAAGGACCAGCCCAAACAGTTCAAGGTGCAGATAATGTACAACGCGCTTGCAGTCAGCCCGTTCGTGGACGAATCGATCATCGCCGCAGTCTCTGAGAGCCAAAAACGTTCAACCCCAGCTGCGAGTGCAACCTGGGGTGAATGTGTACCCTTTGGAAATGGCGCATGCCGTTCCCGTGTGCGTTACGTTTCTGCGCGCCGACCCGAGCGGCGCGTTCTTGCGGCCGGGGCGCGCTTTGTGCGCGGTTTTCTTGCGCGGCCTTCCGCGCGTGGGTGCTTCGGAGGCGCGGGGTTGATTTGCGCTTGCCCAGGCCAGGTTCGGATGGTCGAAGTTGATGTCTCGCCGCGCGGGGCTGCGCCCAGGAAGCAATCAGGACGTAGCGTGTGATATGGTTTTGTTCTGGGGCGCTGCGGTGTTATCAGCTGTCGGTGCCCGCGCAAGCGTTCGCTGGAGTAAATTTACTCAGCGGGACCTTCACCCCAGGTTGTACTCATTTCGTTTTTCCACAAACCTTCATGTTTGCTTGCACATGTTACGCGTGTTGTTTTTCGATGTTTGGTGGGACCTTCATCTGAGGTTGCGCATGTAATTTTCCGAGGGGTTCACCTGGGGTTGCACATGTAGGTTTTCCCCGCGGGAGTAAATTTACTCGCGGCATGCGCCGTCCCCCCGGCCAGTCCGAAGCCCCTCGCCCCGCCGTCTACTCCCCTCGTCGCGGGCGCGGCGGGGGGATGGGGGGCGAAGGGGGTGGGGGGTGAAGGGGTGGGGAGGGGTGAAGGGTGAGGGGGCATGGAAAACGAAGGGATGGTCGGATGGAGTTACGGGGTCAGGGATGCCAAGTTGTACTTCAGGGATCGTTAGCACAATCTCCGAGTTGTAAATGATGGCGGCGGGGTGGGCTGAACGCGGCTGGGGGCGTGGTTCGAGCGCGCCGCGCCCTCGGCACAACGCAAGGGCACTGGGCGCACCCCAGGTTGCACTCGCATCTGGGGTTGAACGTTTTTCTCCCCCCGGCAGCCAACAGAGCCAGGGAGCAGCATCAGGGCGAGGGACCGAAGGAGCCGATCAAGCCGCCAGCAATCTCGGTGCAGCAGTTTCGACAGGCAGTGCATCAGGCCATCACGCACGTGGGAGGGAAAACGATCCAGGGGTCCGCGCCGCCCAGCGCCCTCGAGCGCGCACTTCAGAGCCAGCTGCGCGCCTGCCAGATGTTAGATACGCTGCAGCACACGTGGAAGGTTTGCGAAGTCAGGCCGCCAGCGGAAGTCAGCGAGCAAAGGACATGCTGAAGCGCATGGGCCCATGACTTATCCTTGTGCATGAAGCCACCTTTGCCCTGCCGCTGTTTGACATGCAGATCGCTCGGCTTCAGCAGTTTTTTTCAGTACACGATTACCACTGCATCTCTCATCAGCCACGTGCTGGGTACAGACTACAGCATACTATTCCTTTTCTTTGCCTTCATGAGTCAGATGTTCCACAACCGCGGCCTTACGTTGGGAGTGGTAAATGGGATCTGATTCACATTGAGCTCTGTCCGTCTGGATCGAGTTCTGCTTTCACCGCCATGGCGAAGTGGCAGCCACGACATCTACGGCCAGGATTCTTGCTCTCTGAGACTCTTGAGCGCGGCGGCAGCGGCACTATATAATAGCAGTATCACGTTCAATGTCTCGCACATGCATGTCGTACAGCACGGCGCAGTGAGCACGCGATGCGCATACCTGTATACAGAGTGTGCCCTGAGCGTCCACTAAGCATGTAACTACGTATATAGTTGCAGGTTGGGAGGGTTGAGCCTAGAGTTTCGCCCTCTCGTTTTGCTCTAATTAGGAGGATGGAGACGGCCTAGGGCCGACGAGGGGCCCAAGGCTCTATAGGCCCCCACGGGTTCCCTCAGGCGTCCTTCCGCCTCGCCCAATGACAGAACCAGCAGCAATTCAGGACGCTGACAGGCGCCCAATTTTGTCAGGCTCGTGCCCCGCGCCCGAAGTCGAACTGCTGCCGAGGTCGCTCGCTCGCTCGCTCCCTCCTCCTCCCTCCTCCTCCTCCTCCTTCTCCTCCTTCTCCTCCTCTTCCCTCCTCCTCCCTCCTCCTCCCTCCTTCTCCCTCCTCCCTCCTCCTACTCCTCCTCCTCCTCCTCCTCCTCCTCCTCCTCCCTCCTCCCTCCTCCTCCTCCTCCTCTTCCTCCTCCTCTCTCCTCCCCCCTCCTTCTTTTTCCCTTTTCCCCTCGTCGCCGGCGGCGGCGGCGGCCACTGTCGCGACGCTCCGCCCGCAAGGCCGGCTGCCGCTCGAGGCCACACAGGGCATGCTGCGGTCCTGCTTCAGCGAGTACGGGGAGGTCCTCGAGGCACCGCCCCCGTTTCGGCGAAATGAGGGCAGGGCCAGCGTGAGCCAGGGGCAACGCCTTCGGAGGAGGAAGAGATGCCCCCAGAGATCCAATGTATCGAAAAAAAAAACAAGACGGAGGTCTGTCACAGTTTTCGGCCTCTAGGGGCACTCGCCGGGCCCAGGGGCTTTAATTATCCTGGCGAAGGACCCAACCAAATGCAGTTGTGGATAACGCACTTGTTGGTATCGTTTTCGGTGGAGCTCCTTAATGGGCACGACACGTGTGAGGGTATGCCAACATGGGCGCGGTGGTGTCATGCGAGCGCAGCCACTGGGGCCTTCGGTGGAGGTCCCCGGCAACGACACGTGTGAGGGTTGTTTCGAAATGGGTGCGGTGGTGCCATGCGAGCGCAGCCACTGGGGCCTGCGGTGGAGCTCCCTATGGAGCCGCAAAGCGTGTGAGGGGTGTGCCAAGATAGGCGCGGTAGTGTCATGCGAGCGCAACCACTGGGGCCTTCGGGGGAACTCCCTGTGGGACCACGAAGCGTGTGAGGAGTGTGCCAGAATGGGCGCGGTGGTGCCGTGCGAGCGCAGCCACTGGGGCTTTCGGTGGAGCTCCCTGTGCGTCCACGAAACGTGTGAGGGGTGTGCCGAAATGGGTGCGGTGGTGTCATGCGAGCACAGTCACTGGGGCCTTCGGGGGAGCTCCCTGTGGGGCCACGAAACGTGTGAGGGGTGTGCCGAAATGGGCGCGATGGTGCCGTGCGAGCGCAGCCAGTGGGGCTTTCGGTAGAGGTCCCCATGGGGCCACGACGCGTGTGAGGGGTGTGCCGACATGGGTGCGGTGGTGTCATGCGAGCGCAGCCACTGGGGCCTGCGGTGGAGCTCCCTATGGAGCCACAAAGCGTGTGAGGGGTGTGCCAAGATAGGCGCGGTGGTGTCATGCGAGCGCAGCCACTGGGGCCTTCGGTGGAGGTCCCTATGAAGCCACGAAGCGTGTGAGGGGTGTGCCGGAATTGGGGCGGTGGCGTCATGCGAGCGCAGCCACTGGGGCCTTCGGTGGAGCTCCTTGTGGCACCACGAAACGTTCAAGGGGTGTGCCGGAATGGGCGCGGTGGTGTCATGCGAGCGCAGCCACTGGGGCCTTCGGTGGAGGTCCCTATGAAGCCACGAAGCGTGTGAGGGGCATGCTGAAATGGGTGCGGTGGTGTCATGCGAGCGCAGCCGGTGGGGCCTGCGGTGGAGCTCCCTATGAGGCAACGGGATGGGTGCGGTGGTGTCATGCGATCGCAGCCACTGGGGCCTTCGGTGGGGCTCCCTATGGGGCCACGAAGCGTGTGAGGGGTGTGCCGAAACAGAAACATGCAGAGGGCAGACGCAAAAAGGGGGAGGAGGGGGAGGGCGGGAGGTGAGGTGACGCGGGGTGCTGTCTCTTCAAGACGTAGACCCAACACCACAGGATGGTTTGGAAAAATGGCTCAGGATGAAAAACCGGTCCTGGGGAATGGGTCGAGACTTCCCGGGACCGCGCATGGACAAAAGTAACGACATCGGATATTTGGGCCCGCACCGCTACACCCGCCCGTCATCATCATGGCTGTTGCACGGCGACTTTCCGGACTCGGGGGTGCCTTCCAGCGGCTGCGCCTCGCCGAGATCGTTCTGGTGCTGCGCGGATCGTGTTTCGAACGGTTTCCGCGCCGATCGGGGCCCGAGCTCTCCATCCCGCTATCGAGGATTTATCTTCGATCCATCGGAGACGTATCGCCGATCCCAGGTCAGCATCCCCCCCCCTGAGCCGGTCCCCCCCTGCCGCTCCCTCTCAGGAGAGGGGAGCGTGTTTCGAAGAACCGAAGTCGTCATGAGCGTGGTGTTTCGGAGGTCCGCGCGGATTTCTCGGGTCGGCGCCGGACCCCCCCTGGTGGCACCTCCAGCGCCGCCCCTGGCGCGCATCGCACGCCAAGGGAGGGGGGCCCAGCGCCGACCGAAGAAGTCCGACGAGTTGCAAACTCATGACATGTCATCGAAGTTCTGGACTAATTGATCATTCATGGTGCTGGTGGAAACGCTTTCGACGCTGTCACGCGGATTTAGCTGTTGACTGGGTAGCGGCGTATATGGTGAGGTGGTGCGTTTCGCACCAGGTGTGTGTGTGTGTGTGTGTGAAGCGTTGCTATGAAGCAGACCTGCGAATGAAGGTGAGCATTCTTTTTATCATTTCGTGGTCTCGTCGGTGGCCTGAAGCTGGAAACCCAAAAGATGCATTTGAGTGTCGTCGGATCCGAAGTAGCGGCCTGGTGTGTGATTACCTTGGCGCGTATTGCGACCCTATGGCCCAGAGGCTCTGTTTGGCTTGCATATGCCAAGGTCCCCGATACTCTTGTCTGCATCGTAGAGGCCGTCATCGACGACCGCATGTAGACAGGTCCAGCCAGACGGACAGTTCACCGATCTCGTGAATCCAATTCATCACAAGTGATGGCTGGCTCGGGCAAAGCAGCAGCCAATGCTTGTGTACATCCTTCTGGCGCGGGGCGGAAGGCTGGCAAGGAGAGGGGTCGCGCTGTTGCGGATGCGGGGATGTGGGGGCAAGGGCCTGGCCCGGGGCCTCCAGGGACCACCTGGTGGCATGTCGAACGTGTAGCACATGAATTTCATTTCGTGTTCGACATGCGGAATGGTTTTGTCTTCTTGCTCCTGCTGGGCATTGAGAGGTGACGGTGTGCATGTACTCGAGCTGGCAAATGCTGCGCAGCGCATGTTAGCATGCAGAGTGATCGCGTTGATGACGGACGATGAAGCGGGTAAAAGGTTATCCCAGTATAATGGGAGCTGACACAGGCTGAAGCGAGCGTTTCCCCGCAAACGCCGCAACATACGAAAGTAGTTCGCCGATAGATAGCGGCTGCCAGATCTATCATGGGGTGCTTTGGGCCAGACTTGTGCTGGTAATCCAGCCGTGTCGACGAGAAGCCTCTTGGAGGTCAAGCAGGGAAAAGCGGTGAAATCGAACCTCGATCCTCGATCCTCCTCTTCCACCCTCCTCCCGCAGGTCTTCCTCATAGAGGCCAAGTCGCAGCAAGCTGGCGCTCGCTGCGCCTTCGTGCGGATAGGCTCGCTGGAGGCTGCCGAGAAGGCGGGAGCCGAATGGGAACGGGAGGTGAACACAGAGAATAGATTTCAGAAGGAAGCGCCGTTTTTCTATAATAAAAGCGATGTCAGCATTTAGCATTTATCGTCAGTTTGTCCCGATGGTGGCGCCTTCGTGTTTCTGTCCTCCGCGTGCTCAGACATGGTCGGTGCCGTGCGAAGAGGAAGTGCGAAGTAGAGACCCAAGCTTCTGGCGATCTTCGACGCCTGTAGGCAACTGCTTGGCCTGGGGACCGTCAGGGAACGGCTCGGGACATGGAGATCGGGGGCATCCAAGACGGGGGTGATGACCAGGGCGGGTGGATATCACAGCGGGGGGGCATGACATACCCCCGGACTTCATGGCCCCCTCCCTCCCTGGTCCCTCCCTCCCTGGTCCCCTGGTCCCTGGCCCCTCCCTCCCTGGTCCGTGGTCCCCTCCCTGCCTGGACTTCGACGCGTCCCCTGGCCCCTCCTTCCCTCCGCACGCATGCTTCTGGCTATGACCTGCGAGCCCCCCTCTTGGGCACGTCCCCGGGGACGCCGGCTCTCTCCTGGAGGGGCCGAGCGGCGTGCGGGGGCCCTGCCGTCTTGAGATCAGGCACGGTGCCGCGTCGGACCGGGGACCGCTGGCGCCGCTGGCTGCTACAAAGCACAGGCTCATTTGCGTTGCATCGTCGGGGGGCCTCGCCTGTCCCTCCCGCACATCGATGGCCTTCCTTCGGGCCCGACGCGGGCCCGATGCGGACTCGACGCGGATGTGGCCTGAATCCGACGTGGATTCGACACGGATTCGGCACGGATGCGACGAGCCCGACATGGATTCGGCACGTATTCGACGCGGATGGGGCCACGATGGGACACAAGGTCCTTCGAGGACGCAGGATGACCTAAAAAAGGTTCGACCCCGGCTGAGGGTCTGGCCTTTAATTTTGAGCAGTTTTTTTAGGGTTCCTTGCCGAGTGCACGCGATGTGGTCGACGGCCCCGTGCTGAGATCGGGCGCCACCTCGTTCGCCTTCCCCCTTTTTTCGTATGGGCCCCCCTTCTCCCTCCCACCCCACTTCCCATCGGGTAGGGGGGCATAACGGCAGCCCGCGTTTCTACGAGTTTGTCAAGTTCCTCTCTCTCTCTCTCTCTTTCTCTCTCTCTCCCTCTCTCTCTATTCCCTCTTGTATGAGTGGGTTCAAGTTGATCCCCTTTGTGGCGGTTACAAATAGATTTCCTTCGGTGGCGGAGGATGGGAGGGTCTGGCCCTGGGGGGAAAGGTCCCAGCAAAAAAAAAAACGCCCCCCCTGAAACCACTGGTTCGGATTTTTTTGTTTCGGGCCCGCCCGAGAAAAAAACGACGCCCGTGCGGCAGGGGGGGGGGGGGGGGCGTTTTTTTTTTGATTAAAAAAACAAGAAAAATCCTGGGATCTTTCCCCCAGGGCCGACGGCCCAGCCCCTGAGCGAGCAGGCAGGCTCGTGGGCGTCCCAGTCGCACATTTCTACGATTTCTCATATTGCTGAAGATGATGACTGCGATGATGAACATGCTTTGGGCTCTCGGAGGTGCAGATGATGCCAGCGCGTCTCGTGGGCGTCTGCGGGACCTCCTCCTTCTCTTTCACCCAGCATATCCTCCCTCCTCCTCCGCGTGGAGTGCCTGGCCCTGGCTGGTGAAGAAGGAACCTCCTCCTTCTCCGTCCCGAGGGACAGGGAGTAGAAGGAACCTCTTTCTTCTCCTCCTTCCTGAAGGAAGGGAAAGGAAGGAATTCTCACCTCCTCCTTCCTGAGGGAACGGGGAGGGAATGAGCCTCCTCCTTCTCCTCTTCCTTCTGAGGGAACTGGGAAGGGAATGAGCCACCTCCTCTCCTCCTTCTTGGGCGGCAGAGAAGGGGAAGGGAACCTCCTCCTCCTTCTCCTACTCCTCTTCCATCCCGAAGGAAAGGGGCAGGGAAAGATCCTCCTCACTCGTCCCCCCCCATTCTCGTCCTGAGGGAAAAAGAAAGGCAGGAGCCGCATCCCCTGCCTCCTTCCTGAAGGAAAGGGAGGGGATGGGCCGGTTCCTCCTCCTCTTCCTCCTCCTTCTGATGGAAATAGGCAGGAAGGGAACCTTCCTTTCCTCCTCGTCCGCCCTGAAGGAGAGGGAAGGAAAGGAGCTTCCTCCCCTTCCTCCTCCTTCAGAGGGAAAAGGAAGGGAAGGGACCTCCTCCCCCTCTGTCCTAAAGGGCAAGGAAAGGAAGGAACATCCTGCTCCCCTTCCGAAGGGAAAGGGAAGGGAAATTACCTCCTCCTCCGCCTCCTCCCTCTGATGGAAAGGGAAATGCAGGAACCTCCTCCTCCTTCCTGACGGAAAAGGAAGGGACGGAACCTCTCCCTCACCGTTTTGAGGGAAATGGAAGGGAAGTGACCTCCTCCTCCGCCTCCTCCCTCTGATGGAACAGGGAAATGCAGGAACCTCATCCTCCTTCCTGACGGAATAGGAAGGGACGGAACCTCTCCCTCACCTTTTTGAGGGAAATGGAAGGGAAGGAACCTCCTCATCACCCCCTGATTCCTGAAGGAAAGGGCAGGGAATGAACCTCCTCCTCGTCCTCATTCATGAGAGAACGGACTAGGAAGGAACCCCCTCCTCTCCCTCATGAAAGTAAGGGAAGGGAAGGAACCTCCCCCTCCTCCTCCTCCTCCTCCTCCCCCTCGTCCTCCTTCCTGAGGGATTGGAAAGAAGGAGTTTCCTTCTCCTTCCTGAGGGGACATGAAAATAATGAACCTCCTCCTTCAAGGAATCGAATGGCATTCCTCCCCCCTCTGAGGGAAAAGGAAGCGAGTGGCCTTCCTCATCCTCCTACGTCCTGGGGGAGAGGGAAGGGAAGGGAACCTTCGCCTCCCTGATCCTGATGGAAAGGAAGGGATGAATTTTCCTCCTTCTTATCCCCCGTCCTCCTCCTGGGGGAAAGGGACGGACAGGAGCTTCATCCTCATCCTCCTTCCTGAGGGAAAGAAGGGGGTGAGCCTCCTCCTCCTGTTCCTCCTCCTTCTGGTGGGAGGTGGCAGGAAGGGGACCTCCTCCTCCTCCTCTTCTTCCCTGGGGCAAAGGGAAGGGAAGGCATCTCCTTTCCAACCTCCTCTTCCCCCTCCTCCTCCTCCCCCTCCCCCTCCCCCTCCTCCTTCTGAAGGAAAGGGAAGGGAAAGAACCTCCTCCTCCTCGTCTGCGCTGAGCGGAAGGGAAGTGAAGGAACATCCCCATCCTTCTCCATGAGGGAAATCGAAGGGAAGGGGACCTCCTCGCCCGTCATGAGGGAAGGGAAGGGAATGCGCCTCCTCATCCGCATCATCCTTCCTGAAAGGATGGGGAGGGAAGGGCAGCTCCTCCTCCTCCTCCTCCTCCTCCTCCTCCTCCTCCTCCTCCTCCTCCTCCCCCTCCTCCTCTTCCTCATCTTTCCTGAAGGAAAGGGGAGGATTTTGGGATGATTGGGGGTATCCATACCTGGCCACCCCCCTGCGCGGGGGGTGGGGGTCACACATTGGTTCCCTTTTGTGCGAGGGAGTGCAAACTGATTTCCTTTGCGGGGGTACACAGTGATCCCTTTTGTGGGGGGGGGCTACACACAAATTTCCTTGTGTGGCGGAATTGCAAATCGATTCCCTTGGTGAGGGGTGTGTGTGTGTGTGTGTGTGTGGGGGGGGGGTAACAAATAAATTTCCTTTTGTGTGAGGGGGTACAGATCAATTCCCAGTGTGGGGGTTACACATGGATTTCCTTTTGCGGGGGGCCACAG
>CAUYUJ010014538.1:514808-609808 GCA_963575745.1 Prorocentrum cordatum
ATGATCTCATCGCTCACGCTGGTTCTACACAGGTGGGAGGACAACCCGTAACCTTCGGACGTCGGGATATCGCTTATAATGTTTTTTCGTCGAAGCCTCAAGGCGGTGTCTGCCTGATTGGCTTGCTTCCAATGTTTGCGCGGATATGGTCAAGGCCGAGGCATAAGGAGATGGGGCGTTAGGGAGCCATTCAGAAGTCTCATGCGACACATCGGAGAGGATCCAAATTGTGTTCTGCAGTGTGGCCCAAACATAGAACTTCGTCAGTACAAGCGCCTTCATCGACCTCTGCACATTCAATGACATAAAAAAAACAGACAGAGCCCATGTGTGCTGCCAGGGGCACCAAGTTCCCAACTCCACTGCGAAGGGGTTGGCGCTGCATGTGCAGGCCCTCGCAGGCCCCTCTACCAGCGCTCGACCTCGGGACAGAAGTTTCCCAACAGGACCGTGTTGGTTTGGCCGCGCTCATGGCCCTCACAACCCCCAGTCTGGGAATTATGAGACTCGGGTGCCCCGGAACTCGGGTTTGCCAACGCTCTTTGACGAGCGCGTCCTGGATTTTGACGGTCAAGTTTTCGTGGGATGTTTGCAGTGGGAACCCGCGTCAAATTTCAGACTGGGTCTTGTCGTTTTCACGATGGCCCCGTCGGGCCAACCCGAGTCTCCCCAGCCTGAGTCTTACGCAGGCACATTGGTTGCGGTTGCAGCCGCCTTCGAGTCAATCATCTCGCGACGTGTCTCCACGGCGCCGGGGGGGGCCCAGGTCGTGACTCGAGGATGGAAGCTTTTTTTTGTGAACTGATCGACAATTGCGCAAATTGCGTGAGCCACGTCACCTCCGCACCCCTGCAACGTTGCGCTTGCCGTCGAGAACGCGAAGGCAGAGGGGCAGTCGCGAAGGTCCGAAGTATTCGACTGCCACTCGACATTGTGCACATGCCGCCAGAGGCACCACTGCGTCTCGGTGGTCGCCCTCTCCCAGCAGGCATCCGACAGCAAACCCAGCCCACTCCAGAAAGGTCTCCGTTCGAACGGTTTGCCATTTTCCTGGGACCAAATGTTAGCGTTGTGCGCGAACAGGGCAGTGCTCGAGGACATCGCGGCGGGTGTCCGAGAACTCTGGACCAGGCCCGACAGTTCTCCTGGACGCGATGCGCACCGCGTGGACCTAGGCGGCGATGCCGTGGACGCGGGGTTCAGAAAAGGTATATGCACAACTCCTGAGGACCAAGGAGGCTATTAGGAAAGGAAATCGCATCGCCGTTCCTCGAGGTCTAGGACTTCGAAGATCAGCGGTCCACAGAGCTGGGTCAGTGTCTGAAAGCTTGTGGGGTCGCAGTATTGCCGGTCTGCCGAACTGTCGTACGCAGCAGCTGCGTACTTGTTTCCAATCGCAGGTTGTAGATGCAAGTCTGGGGCGAGTGTGGCTTGGTCGTTGATGCGCGCGGAGAGTTGCTGGACATCCGAACCGCTAGTGATTGCGACGGCAGACGCCATGAGCACGTGCGTGACGGCGATGAGCACAGGCACGATCTCTCAGAAGATCGTGAACGACCTGATTGCTGAAGCGAGGCCTCTCGCTAATGATGGACGCGCATGAGGTGGAGTTCGAAACCCCATCGCGGCCCCTGTCGTCACGCTTCACAGAATAAGATGGGTTTTCGAGGGCGCGACCTGGATTCAGGAAGACGAGAGGAGATCTTTGGACTTGAAGGCCTTCTCGGCGAATTGCTCTTCTGTGGCCAGCAAGATGAGAGTCGAGCGTCATATCGACAGAGGGCCCCGCAAAGGCTTGCAAGACCCAGGAGTGCCAGCTCGAGTGAGGCCCCTGTACTCGGGCGCCAAAACACGCATGTATGAAACGGGGGAATCTGCCACTTCACCAGAAGTGGACCCTCAGAGGAACCACTACTGGCGGCCCTTGGTGCTAAGTGGGAGTTGCCGGCGTTCCCTGGCCAGAGCCATCTCTGTGCTCGATGCGGCGTTGCTCTAGGCACGCTTTTCCACCAGTTCTTCTGTTGCGATGCCCATGCGATGCGGGCCATCGGCGGGCTCTCATGCCACCCGAGCTCAGGCAGACGACGGAGAGAGCCAGCTCGCCAGCGCAGCAGGAAGGGTTCGCCAGAGGGCGAGTGCCTCTCCAGGCCAGGCCATTTTGAATGCGCCGAGGAGTGATGCTCGCGACATCGGTGATGTCGACGGCGCGGGGGGTTGTTCGCGTGGATGGGGGCTCGTGCCTGCTGAGGGCGGCTGGGGCCTACCTCCAGATCTTGAGCTGCGCGTGGCTGGGTGGGCAGTCAAAGTGCACGGCGCAGACCGTGTCAGGATTGCGTCAGAGGTTCCGCGCCCAAGCAGGCTAGGCTCCAGCGGATGGCCAAGGGCGGAGAGGATGTCGCAGGCTACCAACGATCCATGTTTGCGCGCGGGGCGCGGGCCCTTTTCTCAGGTTGTAAGAGTAAGGTCAATTGCTGCAGACGTTTGAACTGGGCGAGGGGCTCTCAGTGCCAGCGGGTTCACATCTAGAGGAAGGTCGGGCTGGTAGAGGATTTCAGAGATCAGCGTTTCCGACATGTCAAGGCACACGCCTCGGTGAATGACGTGAAAGAAGGAAAATCGAGCAATTTCGACCAGGAGGGCATTGAACAGGCGGACGAGCAAGCCAAGGAAGGGGCCAGACTCATCTCTCTATCCGGAGCTCCAGTCGGTGAATGTGGAAACTCTGCGCCAGGCTGCGCAAGTTGCTGCTGGAGTACACTGCCAACTTCGAGGCGTGGTTCCACGGGCAGAAAGATGGTTGCCAGGATTCCACATTCCCAGACGTTGGCGATGATGCTGAGGCGTCAGAAGAGGCGCCGGCCCAAGCGGAAGTGGGATCTGATCTTTGGCTTGTGGGCAGACGCGCCCTGCTCGCGTATATGATCGAGGGTAGCGGCTATTCTGTGCGGTTCTGCACATGTTGCACATCTTGTAGTAATTCTCCCAATGCTTTGTCGAAGGCGTGCGAGGCAAGGGTCTGGCTCAGGCGCGCCCTGGGCGAACGATGTCGCGTGATAGGGCTGTGCAGAACACCGCGCGTTTGTGCAACCTCTGGCGCCCGCAAAGCGCCGAGCAGGGAGCAAAGCTGCAGCCACCCCGATGTCCGTCGATTGTCACGAGAAGGAAGACGTGTCAAATCAAGGAAAGGGGAGCTCGTTGGTGGGTTATGAGGTTGTTGCTCCTGATGGCGAGCAGCAACAGGTAATGCCGTTGATACGTCGAACATTCCGAAATACTATGGGGTTGCCATGGACAAGGCTACCTTCCTGGGTCGTGCCCACGTGGAAGTGGCAGTCAATTGCGAAGATGATGATGAACATTTGCGGTGAGCACGCCCTTGCGGCGACGGCCTGAACACTCTTTTGCCCCAGGCCACTTCCACATGCGCGACAGGTAGTCCTTAGCACGTATGGGAAAAAGGCTTGCTGTCGGACTGGTGTGGTGTTCGATCCTTGGTCACATCCATATTCAAATCCTCGCTTCGCGCAAGGTTCGTATCGCGGCAGGTGTGTCCCTTCCTGGGCCCTGGTGTAGCTTGGCTCTCGCCCTGGGATTCCTGTGTGTTGGAGCCACCCAGCTTTGTTTTGCTTGATTGCAGCTCGGTGTTGAGCTGCTGGACATCAGGGGCGCTGCGTGCTGCCATGTTGCCGTGGCCCTCACCGACGTGATGGAGATCAGGGGAGCGTTGTTCGTCGGTGGCGGCGTCTGCGCCATCGGATCCCTCTCCTCCGAGTGCGCCAGACGCGAGGGTTTCATAGGGGGCGAGCACGGTCCTGGCGCAGGCTCCGTACTCTCTGAGCTCCCCGCGACACGGCGCTCACAAACACCACGCCCGGAGAACGGATTCCGGCAATGCGGTCGGCTTCGGGCCCCATCTTTCTGGACTTGGCACTCCAGGTTTGGGGGTTTATGAGTCCGTCTGTCTCCCAGCCGCCTCTCGTCTGTTCGCTCGTTCGCTCGTCTTCCTGCTGCAAACCATCTCGGGCGCCTCCCCCCCTCAGCCGGGCCCCCTCACGCCCTCTGCCTTTCCCCTCCCCCCAGCCTTCTCTTTCCCTTCCCTCCCCCCCCCCTCCCTTCCCCCCCCTTCCCCTCCACCGCTCCTCCACCACCTGCTCACCTTGAGATCCGACGTTGCCCCCAAAGACGGGCATCCCGAAAAGTCATGACTGGACCCTTAGACCCCATCCTGTGGGGTCTAAGGGTCGATCTTTCCAGCTCGCTGCCTTAGACCCCATCCTGTGGGGTCTAAGGCAGCGAGCGCTGCAGTAAAGGGGCCCTTCAAAGCCCCTACAGGGGCCGTTTGGGGCACTTTAGGGCCCAAGAGGACGCATTCAGGGCCCGAGAAGTGCACCTTTCTCCCCCCCCACTTCTACATGTATTGGCCCCCTGGAGGAGGAGGAGGAGGAGGAGGGAGGGAGGAGGAGGAGGAGGAGAGGAGGAGGAGGGAGGGTGGGTCGATCTGTGAGGGCCCGGGCGCCCGAGACGCGGCAGCCTCGGCCCGCGGGCAGAGCTGCAGCGCCCCGATCCCAGGGCCCTGCCCTTGCCCGCTCCTCTGCTCAGGCCCCCCCTCCCCCTCCCCCCACACGGCGCAGCCCCTCCTGCCCCCCTCCCCCCCCCCCCTCCCCCCCTCCTCCTCCCCTCCTCAGCCCCCCCTCCTGCCCTCCTCCTCCCCCCCTCCTCCCCTTGCCCGCTCCCCTGCTCAACCCCTCCCCTCCCCGCGTGCCCCTCCGCAGCGCAGCCGAGCCGTGCTCCTGGGCCGCGGCCCGCGGGCGCGAGCCGGCGCGCCGACTTCATGGGGCGCGGCGGGCGCGGCAAGGGCCGCGGCGGCTGCGGCAAGGGCCGCGGCGGCGGCGGCGGCTGCTGGCAGCCCCACGGCCGACGAATCAGCGAGCGAAGAACGGTATAAAATAAACTTTTTCGCCGTCGGGGACACCTGCCCCTGGGCGGCTGGAAAGTTTATACCCTGACGGAGGCACCGTAGGGGTAGAAACTTCCCAGCCGCCCAGGGGCAGGTGTCCCCGACGGCGAAAAAGTTTATTTTATACCGTTCTCCGCCCGTTCAACGAAGCGCGGCACGGGCTTGGCATCGCTCGGACGTGTGCGTTTTCCCTTCGGCGGGGACCATCGAGGAGCATCCTTGATCAGTTGGCGAAGAAGCCACGCGCGAAACCGATAAAAAACACACAGGGAATGGACGTCCGAGCGATGGCCAGTGGGGGATCGGGCGTTGCGCCTTTCGCCGGGCGACGGCGGCGGCCACTGGCAGCCCCACGGCCGACGAAGAGCGGCACGGGGGATCGTTATACCAGCCTCGAACGTATCCCTATCCCTAAGATTGGCACGCCCAAAGGCGATGACAATCTTAGGGATTCGCCCTCGAAAAATAAGGGAGTCCCTAAGATTGGCATCGTGATGAGGAGGTGCCCAGCATAGGGATAGGGATATGTTCCAGGCTGGTAAGATCGGGCGTTGCGCATTTCGCCGGGCGCGCTCGACCCCCCATCAAGCAACGCCCGAGAGGATGGCCCAGACTTCCGACGCATTGGGATCTTCCTACGCTCTTCCCATTTCCGCCCCCTGGGGGGGCCCTCGCAGGGCTTCGGGACCGTGCGCAGACGGCAGAGGATGCAAAGCTGGCCCTGGGGAAACTGCTGGGGGGACCCGGTGCGGCAAGCAGCGTCACATTGGATCTGTGGGGATCGCCCTCCGCCGCGGGGGGGGGGGGGGGGCGGGCGGGCGCCTGTCCCAGGGCGGCCGGGGCTCGGGGAGAGCGGCGCCCCCTGCCCGCACTGGTCCTGGTCCTGGCCACATAGCGCCCACCCCGGGCCCAGGACCGGCGCCACGCACACGCGTGCGATGCCAGCCAGGTCCGGGGGGGGCGTGCCTGCGCCGATCCTCGGCTAGCGTGGGCGCGGCCCGGAGGGGTGCCGCTGCTGTGCAGCAGAGGAGCGAGAGCCTGCCAGGGTCTCCAGGATCTCCGGGAGGGTTTCTGATGCTCCGCGCGGGCTTCGGGCACGAGGGTATAGCTGGATACTCCAGAGCTCCTGGAACGCATCCTGAGCCAGTCGCATGGTGACACTATCCTGAAGTCGGGCATGTCCCTCTACAGGAGGCACGTTCAAAAATGGCAAAAAAGTAGTAGGGGGACGATGTTTCTACTACTTTTGGCTATTTTTGAATCTTTGTTGAACATGCTTTGTTTGTCGTTCAAAACCCGCCTGTAGGAGGACATGCCCGACCTAACACTATCCCCGTCCAACATTCAGCCTGGCATCTTGCCGCGGGGTCCTTTGCTCCCTTCGGCAAGCGCGCGGACGAGCGAGGTGCCCGGCCCCGGCCTGGGACTGCCGTCGCATGCGCTTAGTAAGTAGGTCGGCCGTCCTCGTCAGCGGTGCCCTTGTGTCCAGCGCCTCGCGCCCCATGCCCTCTGCATTCTTGGGGCAAGGTGGCCCGCGGAAGGGTCTTGCGTCCTCTCGCGTGTCCTCTCCGATCGAACTCGACCGTGTGGCGCCCGCCCCCCCCCCCCCGCCCGCGGTGGAGAGCCATCGGCCTGTGCCGCGCACTCGTCCGCGGAGGCACGGCGGAGCCGCTTGGGGGCAGCAGGAGCCGCCGGCGAGGGCGCCCTCTCACTGCGCGGGCGCAGGTCGGAGGGCTCGGCGACCCTCGGAACGGGCGTCGAGGAAGGGCCAGGGCCTCCGAGGGGCCTGCGCGGGGGGGGGCCCAGGACGCCACCGGGCACGCCGCGGAGCCTCAGGCGGCCTCCGAGGGGCACGCGGGAGCCTCCCGGAGGGTCCGGGAGCCTCCGGAGACGCCCGGGACTCTGCGAGTGCCCCCCCGACTCCCTGCCCCTCCCGCGGCCTCTCTGTGCGCGCTGCGCCCCACGGAGCCGTCCCATACAAGGACGGAGTCTCGTCCGCGCCTTGCCCCGCCTCCCGGCTTCCTGGCCCGCAGCGGCCAAGGCTTCCGCAGCCGAGCGGCGGCGCAGGAACAGAGCATCGGGCCCGGGGCGCCCGCGGAGCGCGCGGGCAGGCCCGGGGGGCTATTGCAGCGCTGAAGGTTCTTCGTCTTCCCCGTCCCCCTTGTCGGCGGCGTCGTGGTCGTCTTCCTCCTGTCTGCTGGTCCCGCCTTCCTCCACGAGAGCTCCGGGGGAGAAGGAAGGAGAGGAGGAGTGAGCACGGCTGCGTGGTCTGAGGAGGTACCTGGAGGTTCTGGTGAGCCCTGGAGGATCATCCTGGCCCGCTTCCGCCTCGCCTCCTCGCTCAGCGTCCTCCCGTCACCCCGTGGCCATCCCCAAGATATCGTGCCGCAGATTTACCTGCAGACGCCACGAGGCCCTCAGGAGACTGTCGTGCGGTCAGTCTGTCGGTCTGCCTCCTCTTCCTGTCTCGCTCTCGCTCCGTCCCGAATTCGGCCACTCGGAGCTCCGCACCATGATCGCGGGGGGCTTGTAGTCAGCCCGGTGTGCGCAGGGATCTCGAGCAGGCTCGGCCGCAGTGGTGTTGGCCGGCGTGGTCCAGCTCTGCTTGTCGAGGCTTTTGAGGCCTTGTCCCTACTGCCATGGAGCGTTCTCGGGGTGCGTGCAGCCGTCCTCCTTCTCCTCGTCCTCCTCCTCGTCCTCCTTCTATTCCCTCTCCTCTCTCTCTCGTGTGTTTTGCTTGATGCGCTAACTCTTTATTGTGTGAAATATCCTCTACTTTTCGCAGTCGTCATTTTATGTTTACGTGTCGTTGCCGTTTGGCTTGGCATTGTGGTGAGGGCCAACTTGCAGGGTTCGACCTCTTGGGTCTGGGTCGGCGATGCTTCTATCAAGCCGGCGACAGAACTCAGTCCACGATGTCCTCGTGCCCCTCCCTTCTCCTCCCTCATGCTGCTGACCCTCCTTGCATGGGAACTGCTGTGGCGTATCACTGATGACACCAGTTGCCGCTTCATTATATAGTCTAATGCTGGGTGTAAGTGATGCGGCTGATAGTTCAATGCTGGGTGTAAGTGATGCGGTGATCACGGCTGGATGTCGTTTGCTGGGGGCGGACGCATTGCAGTATTGTTGGGCCTTCTTGCTCCCCTCTGCTCCCTCCTCCTCCTCCTCCTCCTCCTCCTCCTCCTCCTCCTCGTTCTTTCCGCAAGAAATCCGTGCCTTGTGCGTGTCACCCCTCCTCCTCCTCCTCCTCCTCCTCCTCCTCCTCCTCCTCCTTGTCCTCCTCCTCCTCCTCCTCCTCCTCCTCCTCCTCCTCCTCCTCCTCCTCGTTCTTTCCGCAAGAAATCCGTGCCTTGTGCGTGTCACCCCTGGCCGCTCGTGCCGTGACGTCACAATGCCTCACCGAGACCGCGTCTTGGAGGTTGCCCGTCGCGCGGGTCCGGGAAGACAGCCCTCTTGAGGGACAGCGGATCGGGCGCGCTTCGTTCGGACAAAAAACGCAGACGGACGCTCGGGCGGTGCCGAGGGGGGCCGCCACCAGTGGGGCCACCGGCTCCTCCCGAGCATCGAAGCTCCAGGCTCGAAGCTCGAGGAGGACTACGGGGGGCCCCGCTTCCTCGATGAGATGGCGCTTCCGTTCGGGAGCGGCGGCCCCCCTGGCGGTGACCCCCCCTTGGCATTGCCTCGGTCCACTCTGTTCCCCCGGTTCATCTCCTCGCCCGCCCCCCCCCCGCAGGAGCAGGGGCAAGGCTACTCGGAGGACGACCGGGCTTGGGCCTCCTCACAAGTGCCAGCACCACCTCTGGTGCCCCAGAGGCCCGCGCGGCCGCCGCGCTTGCGAGGAGGAAGACGAGGAGGAGGAGGAGGAGGAGGAGGAGGAGGAGGAGGAGGAGGGGAGGAGGAGGAGGAGGGAGGAGGAGGAGGAGGAGGACGAGGAGGAGGGAGGAGGAGGAGGAGGAGGAGGAGGTGCACGCAGATCTGTGACGTCACGGATGCGTCCAGGCGGCAAGCTTTTTCTGAGCGTCGGGCCTCGGGAGGCCCGCTGCGGGACAGGCCATGAGAACCCAGTGGGGCCCGCGCAGCCGCGAGGAGGAGTAGGAGGAGAGGAGGAGGAGGAGAGGAGGAGGAGGAGAGGAGGAGGAGGAGGAGGAGGACAGAGCTCTCGAGCTCTGTGCACCTCCCCCTCCTCCTCCTTTTCGTCCTCCTCCTCCTCCTCGTCCTCGGCCTCGTCTTCCTCCCTCCTCCTCCTCCTCCTCTCTCCTCCTCCTCCTCCTCCCCCCTCCTCCTCCACCTCCTCCTCCTCCTCCGCCTCTCATACCCCTCCTCCTCCTACTCCTCTTCCTCCGCCTCCTGCTCGTCCTCCTCCTCCTGCTTCTCCTTGTCCTCCCCACTCCTCCTCCCCCTCCTCCTTCTCCCCCTCTTCCTCCTCCTCGTCCTCCTCCTCCTTTCCTTTCCTTTCCTTTCCTTTCCTTTCCTTTCCTTTCCTTTCCTTTCCTTTCCTTTCCTTTCCTTTCCTTTCCTTTCCTTTCCTTTCCTCCTCGTCCTCCTCAGACCCCCCTCGTCGTCCTCTCATCCTCCGCCTCCTCCTCTTCCTCCTCTTCCTCCATCCTGGTTCTCTTCCTCCTCCTTTTCGTCCTCTTCCTCCTCCTCCTAGCAGTTTTGGCTCAAGGCCACGATGGTGTCCATTTCATTGCCTCCGCGGGCAGGCTCCCACAAGTGTGCGCAGACTCGCCGCTACAACTAGGGGCTTGCGGCCGCCCATTCCAGATGTTCCTCGCACTGGCCTTGCATGCGACCCTCCATATCCGCCCGTTAAGCCCCGGTCCGAGCCCCCCATATCCGCTGGGTGAGCTCCGCTCCGAGCCTTCCATCTATATATGTATGTATATGTATATGCATTGCCCGCCGAGCCCTGCTCCGAGCCCTTCATATCGCCCGTGGCGCCGCTGGCCCCATCATCGCCCTTTCCGTCGGCACGCTCAGGCTGCGCATCGCCCCTGGCCGCTGGCAGTCAGCTGCTCAACGTGGACTTCAACAACAGCTCGCCCGTTGTGGCCAGCGAGCAACCATGGCCAGCTGCAACAGCTCCAGCGACAACGAGCGCTCCGCATCTCCCAACCTCCCCTCATCCCAAGCCTCCCGCAGCCGTCGACAGAAAACTTGACATCGAGACCACGCTGGGGATCGTGATCGTGAACATCGACACGAAGACAGCCCCCGCTCCGATGACGTCCGTGGCCCCCTCGCCGCTCAACGTCGTGGCGACGTCCGTCGCCCTAGCTGGGCGCTCTTTGGGTCGCGCTACACCGCGATCCTCCCGCGCGGCACGCTCCGCTGCTCGCCCCGCGTCCGCTGGCCTGTCTGGCGACGGTGCCCGCCGCGACGCTTTCCAAGGGCAAGATTCATGGAAGCAAGCGGCTGACTTGGACCAGTTCTCCACTTGCCCATCGCAAGAACATCCACAAGGAACCACTCGCCCCGCCGCACATGCTTTCCCCGAAGAATCACATCCTACGCCAGGCTCCGTTCCAGCTGTGCGCTCCTCCGGCCTTCCTGCAGAACTCGACTCCGGCCTGCAGAGCCTCCTGTCGGAGCAGATCACCATCGCAGCCGACGCTTTCCGCGTCCAGGACGACCGCCCCTTGGAGCAGTCTCGTGAGAGTTTCCGTTCCCTTCTCCAGCAGCAAGTCCTCCAGACCGAGCACCGCGTCAACAACCTTCGCGACGCCGTCGCCCACGCCCGTCGCGGGCAGGACTGACAAGCCGCCGAGCCGAAGCGCATGTGGCACCATATCGGCCAGATGCGCGACGCCCTCGCCGTTGCCGCGGCACAGATCCCGATCGTGGACCTCGCGCGCCTCGCCGAATGGGTCGCGTTCCTGACTCCACGATCTTCTCCGTTGGCTGCCAGCGCCTCGTCTCGCCCTCCCCCCCCTTGAATGGCCTGCAGGAGTGGGTCGGAGGCGCGGGCCTCCAGTCTGACCATATTGAATTTCGCGGCCGCGAGCCTGCCCGTTGCTTCAGTAGTCAACTTCCTTGTGCCCTTGCTTTGCATCGTGCCCTACGCGATCCTGCAGGGAAGTGGGTGCGCTTCTCCACCGGCGACGCAGCTAGGCAGCGCGGCGGCATCTGCTTCAAAGGCGACAAGTCTCCGAAGCAAATCCGCACTGAGATCCAACGCAAGAAGCTCCAGTCGCTGCTCCAGCACCAGCACCCCGACCTGCAACGGCGGGCCATCCGCAGCAAGGGGCGCGACCCACAGCGACGCCGTGCCCGCCATCCGCCTCGGCATCCGCGGCCAGGCGGACCCCGCCGCCCTCGAGTGGCACGAGGAGGCCCCCGGGCCCCAGCAGTTCCACGGCGTCGCCCGCGCGGCCGCCCCCCCACTTCCGGGCCCTCCTCTCGGACGCCGAATCCGCGGCGGAGCGTTCCCGGCCATCCGCGGGCGCCACGGCTGGCGCCCGCGGGCTCGTCGCCTGCCACCTCTGTCAGCCGGGGCGCCCGAGCGCCGATGTGCCGCAAGCGCCCCCGCCGCCCAGGCATCTCTCGCCACGTTTCCTGGGCGACGGTGCGTCGTCCTCCCGCGGGGGGCTCGCGGTGCCAAAGCGTTGTCCCGCGCGTGGGTGGGCGCGCAGCCGTGCCCGTGCAAGCGCTTCTTCTCCGAGTTTGCATCCGACGAAGGCGCCTCGTCCGCGGCCGTCGGCGGCGTCGCCGCCCTGGCCCCCTTGTTCGCGCCGATGCAGCCCGAACATCTCCAGCGGGGCCAGACCCCGATCATCTCGCGCAGCGTTCTCGTCCCTGGGCGCATCCACCTGCTCGCCATCAGCAGCGCCGCCCCCCGCGACGCTCTGGGCCTGCCGACTGTCCGCAACCATGAAGTCTGCGCGAGATCGCGACGGGGCTGCGCGCTGCGCATTGGCGGAGCAGGACTACCCGCGCCGCGCGCTTCTGGCCATGGGCGATTTCAGCGCGGTCAGTGGCCGTCCCAGCAGCTTCTTCAGGCCTCGGGCCCAGCATGCCCGCCTCTCGCTCGAGAGCAACAACCGCCAGCGGCAGCCCTTCTGGAGGGCGCACTTCGGCTCCATGCTCGCGATCGAGTCAGACGCCCCGACCTCGTTCGGCAAGTCCACGCGGCCCCCGCGATCGACCGCCCCCTCATCAGCCCCCCGTCTCACGCCGCGCAGGAGCTCACTCTGCGGGTCGACATCGCCCATGGCGCCGCCGCCGCATCGGACGTGCGCAACAGCGACCACGCCGGCGCCACCTTCACCATTGGCATCAAGCCGCGCCCGCCGCCCGCTGAGCAGGCTATTCCGCCCGCGATATTCCGCGACCCGCGCTGCGTCGGACACGCGCAGCAGCTCGTTGACGCCTCAAACACCGCCCGCGCCCCCATCGAGAACCGCTGGCGGTCGCGCGATCGCCTCATGGCTGAAGCTGCCCGCGTGGTTCACGATGACTGGGCGCGCCTGTCCTCTGGCGACGCACACCGCCTTGGCTTCCTCGACGGCCGCGCCCTCGCCGCGCGCTCAATCTCCGGGGCCGTCTGGCGCCGGGACATCACCCTGGCCAGGCGCTTCGAGTCCACCTCGGCGAGCAGTTCGTGTCTATCGTTGGCGGTGTCATCGCCATCGCCAGCCCTAGCCTGTTTGCCAGCCCCTCGCCCCCCTCGCCCCCCCCTGCCCCTCGGCCTTTCTCGGCCCCCCTGTTCCGCGGCTCTAGGCGCCGCCCGCAGCTGCTGCCGCGGCTCCCAGGGGCCGGGCGACGCCATTGCCGTCGGGCGCCTCCGCAGGCCCATTCGGGCCCCCCAGAAAAGGGCGCCCCCTTGGGCCCCATGGAAGCGCCGTCTTGACCCCCGGGGGATCGCGGCCCAGGGCCCCCACGACCGCCCCGCAGAGATAGCCGGAGAGAGCTGCGCCGCGGCCAAAGCCCTGCGCGCGCGCGGGGAACCCATCTTCCCCGCGAAGGTGGTCAACATTTCCGAGGTGCAGCAGTTCATCGAGCAGCGCGTGCTTCGCGGCGACCTCTTTGGCGTCGGCGCCCCGTGCAAGCGCCAGATCAAAGCGCACCTCCTCCGCGCCTCTCCGTCGGCGCCTGGCCTCAGCGGCCTGCCGTGCAACGCGCGGCTCGCCCTCGACCGCTCCCTCGACGTCTTGGAGTACCTCCCCTTCTTCCTGTGCGTTGGCCAGTCGATCCCGCGGGGCCTCAGCGAGTCCGATCTCGCCTTCCCCCTGGAGGGCGCCGACCTCGCCGGGGAGCTCGCCGCGGACAGTGCCCCCGTGGACACGCGCCGTCTTTCCCTGAAGAACGCCGACATCAACGCCATCGCCGGCGCCGCCAACCACCCCATGCAAACATTCGCCGCGCCGCGGACTCACGAAGCGCGGCAGGGCTTCGTCGTGGGCCGCAACTTCGCCGAACGTATCGTCCGCCTCGACGCTGAGATGCGCCGCGCTGGCTTCCTGGTCGACAGCGCCAACCACCTCTCGATCTTCATCAGCTTCGACTTCGCCGCCGCGATCCCGTCGCGGGGCAGGGCCTGGCTGTTCGCGTCGCTCAAGTATTTTGCCATACCTGATGGCCTGCTCAACCCCCTTTCGCGCCATGCACTTCGCTCCGTCCTCTTTCGTCAACGTCGACGGCGTCCGCCACATCGGGTTCGCCATCGAGTCGGGCGTTGCCCGGGGGCCAGCGCGGGCGATTGCCATGGGCCCTCTGGCGCGCCGCATCGCCTCCTTCGTACAGAACGCCGACGGCGCGCCCGACTTGTCCCTGGGCCACGCGGGCGCCAGCGCCGACGACTTGGGGCTCTCGCGCAGCAAGTTCGGGCTGGTGAGACGCGTCGCCGAGCACTTCGCTGCCGCCGAGGAACTCGTGGCGACCTCTCTCAAACCCCGCGCGCGCGTGGTCGCCCTGCTCTGGGATGCCACCAACCATGCCACCATTCCCCGGTCCCGCTCCCTGCTTTCCGAGTTGGCACCTCCCTCGTCCGAGTTTTCGATCGCGGGGCGCGCCGAGCGCACGGGGGCCGCCCCGGGCGCCCCGGCGTCTCTTTCGGACGAATGGCTCGCCCCAGGGCAAACATGGTGACAGCGGGGGGATCTTCTGCAGCACGCCCAGTCTGGCAGCATGCCGGTTTCGTTGACATAACACTTCTGTCCTCTCCACCCTGACCTACGTTACGCGGTTCTTGCTTATCGAGCAGTCTATCGTTTGCCGAGAGCGTCACATGTTCCACAAAATGCTGTCCATGCCTCCCAACTCTTTTCGCAAAGTTGACGTCGTTGCGATGGCCGTCTGGGCTCCAGCCCCTGTCCCAGCTTCGATGCAGGTTGTCATTGTTGCTGCTGGTATGTGCTCCGCTCCGCCTCTGCCGCACTACGCTGCGACCTGGAGGATTAGCTTGCCCGCATACGTGACACTGCTTACGATGACACCACTGCCCACAACTTCCATCGCTGGAACAATGGACGCTGGTCGCCGCGGTTTTGGGCTCAACCCCGCTGTTGATCTGGCCAGCGTTGCAGCATCTTTCCGGCCCATGTGATCTGTGACAGGACGCGGGCCGCGCCGAGTTTGCGGCAGCATCTATCGCAGACCCGCAGCGCCGTGCCCGCGTCCAAAGCGCTATCGCCACCTCGTTGCGTAAGGCATGCTCATCCTCGGCATTCACCGTGACGCTCGCCAAGCGATTGACTACCGCAAGAACGCACGTGCTGACGCCGAAGACGTGCGTCTTCGGCTGCCCACACGACGCAGACGCGTTTCTCCACTACCTCTCCTGTCCTCGCCTCTTGAGCCTAAGCCTATTCTGGCCCCCCGACCCGCGTCCCCTCAGCACGACAATCACAGCCTGGGGCTTGGGCACCGAGGCAGCCTACGCCGCTGACCGCGACAGCGCGATGTTGCTGCATCGCATGTGCCAGGGCTGAGTGCTGGTTTATCGCACGTTTTGCACAATGAAGCTACATATGGCACCGGCACCCGAGAGTATCGCCTCGTCGAGTGCAGCCGCCCGCGCCCTTTCTAGCGCTAGTGAGGACTCGCGCTCCCCAGGGTACCCGAACTCGCCCTCCTCGTCCTCCTCCTCCTCTTCTCTGACGTCACAACTGTGATTTCGCGGACGCGTCCACACGGCAAGTTTTTCCGACCGTTGGGCCTCTGGGGGCCCGCAGCGGGCCCAGCGGGGTTCAAGTTGTGAATCGGCCGAGGGATCGTTCCGAAAGCCGTGCGGGAACTCCCGAGGTCCACACCAGCATGTGCGTAGACCACCGAGCCGTGAAGTTCGCGTGCGGAGCACTGCCAGAGACCAACACAAAACGACGACGCCGCCGACAACGACGACGCTAAGGATGACGACGACGACGCCGAAGACGACGACGACGACGACGACGACGACGACAACGACGACGACGACGACGACGACGACGACGACGACGACGACGACGACGACGACGACGACGACGGAGGCGGCGGCGTCGGCGGCGGGCGACGCGGCGGCGGCGGACGGCGGCGGCGGCGGACAGCGGCGGCGGCGGTGGCGACGGCGGTGGCGGCGGCGGGCGACGGCGGTGGCGACGGCGACCGACGACGGCGGCGGCGACGGTGCTCCTCTCGGCCAGCGCCGGCGCGGCAGACCCCTGGCGGCGCAGTGGCGCTTCTACTGCCGGGCGCTGCGGCAGCGAGCGCCCGAGGAGGAGAGGCTCGGAAAAATGGGGCGGCGGCGACGAAGACGGCGACGTCGACGTCGACGGTGACGACGGCGACGACGGCGACGACGGCGGCGACGGCCGCGGTGGCGGCGACGTCGACGGCGCAGGCGGGGCGGCAGCGATGTCGTCGACGGCCGTGGCGGAGACGTCTGCGGCGAAGGCGGCGGCAGGGCGGCCGCCCGCCGGTCGGAGGAGAAGCTCGGGCCGGTCGGACTCGGCATTGCAACAGACTGCGCGCCGTCTTGCTGAAGGCTCCCACCCCGAGAACTCTGGAGGTCGGAAAAGCGTGGAGCGTAAAGGGGTGTGGTGCCAGTCGTGGAAATCGAGATGCTATCTACCACAGATGGCATCGCCAGATCCAACATTGGCCTACACTCCTTTATGCCACACCCCTTTCCTACCTCCCAGCGATGGGAGGCCCAGCTCTGAGCCCCAGGCGGGAGAGAAGAGGGAGGAGATGCGGCTCAAGCTTTCAGGCCCCAGGAGGTTCAGAGGAACAAGCTTTAACCGACGTCTTCCGCACGCAACGGCGGACCACTTCTGAGAGCGTTTGCAAAACCCTTTTTGCTTTGACCCCCCTCGCACACCTGTTGCAGGGGGAGGGAGGACCCCCTCCTTTCCACTCTTCGCCGCGCCGCGAACTGCCGCCGCAGAGGAGATCCGCGACGTCAAAGAGCAGGTTGGCCTAGGCTCGGGGGCGCCAATGTCTGGCCTGAATCGGTGTGAGTGCGTGCCGATTGACAGATCTCTGTCTCTCTGTCTCTCTGTCTGTGCGTGTATGTGTGTGTGTGTGCCTAGCTCTTAACCGGAAGAGGCCCGCTCTCGACCCGCCGACCAATATATATATATATATATATATATATATATATATATATATAAAAAAATGTATGTATGTATGTATGTATGTATGTATGTATGTATGTATGTATGTATGTATGTATGCATGTATGTATGTATGTATGTATGTATGAGTGTATGAATGTATGAATGTATGAATGCATGAATGTATGAATGTATGAATGTATGTATGTATGTATGTATGTATGTATGTATGTATGTATGTATGTATGTATGTGTGTTTGTGTGTGTGTGTGTTAGTCAGCGTGGGTCTCAAACAATGCGTTTGTAGCCATATTCCATATTTCACATGCTTGAAATCTGGGGTGGGTGGGGAAATCTGCCCCACTCCAAACGGGGACCCCCTGGATCCGTGGCCCGTGGGGCCCCCTGGGCGCCCCTTCCAAAGATCCCCTAGACCACATCCCACCCACCCGCCCGCAGCTTGGTTTGCGAAGCCCATGCGGCGGCGATTGAGGTGAGTGTCTGGCGTTGGCTGGTGCATCTCTGCGGCCGCGCTAGCCCGCGCATGCTCGCGCGCACAGCGGCCACTTAGCTTGGCGCCACTGACGCGGCCGCGGTGGCGCTGACCGTTGCGCACATCCCAGCGGGCACTTCAGTGCGAATCGGTGACCTTGGGTGGGCGCGGTATCATGGCGACGCCGACAAGTGTAGACACGATTCTGAAAGTAGTGATGATGGTGACGAAGGTGGCGATGAAGACGGCAAGGCCGAAGACGGCGCCGATGTTGATCACGCCCGCCGATAACAATGACGATGTCCTCGTGTCGGCGATGAAGGTTTTTGGAAGAGCTCGACATGCGCGCGCGGCAGGCGTGCGCGAGTGGCCCGAGTGGTATTATTTGACACGGGTAGTGCCCTCCCCCCCCAGCGTGCGCGCAAGGGCGTTCGAATGAGTTCGATATGCGGCGCGAGAGGCTCGTTTGGCAGAATTCGATACAAACGCTTGAGAAGCCCTGGCTTTATTGAGCATCCGCAGAAGCGCGAAAGCAGTTTTTTGTTTTGAAAACTCATGGTGTGAAACCGCAGGTTGTTGTTGTTATTATTATTATGATTACTATCATCATTATCATTGTTAGTATTGTATTTATTATTAAGACTTTTATTGTTAGCGTTAGTATTATCATTAGCATCATCACTATTAGTATTATCGCTATTCTTATTATTATTATTAGTATTATTATTTAGCACCTTCATTATTATTTATGCTATATAATGTATTCGGGCACTCGATGTTGAATCCTTACGACACCGAAGGTTCCAAGGATTTCGGCATGCGCGCGCGCGCACTTCGTCAGTTTTTTCCGTTTGCCAAGGATGGATTCTTGCGACAGCATGCGCGCAAGGTTTTCGAACGATGTCGACGCGCGCGAGAGAGGCCAATTTGGACGCAGTTTAAGAACATGTTGAACAACCGATGGTTTTTGGAGAATTCGCAAGCGCGCGATCGCATTCTGTTTACCCCTCTGGAGAATGCTTACGCCCAGGGTTTTCCTTTAGTTATATAGCCCCCAGGGCCCGACATGAGGGATGCCTGCGGAAGATAACTAACGTGTTTGAAGAGGACCAGCAGAGTTGAATTTGAGGATGCCTCTAGCGAAACGTTTTTTTTATAGTATCAAAAAAATCTGATCGAGAAAGCACAAGCGAGCGAAGCGCTCGGTTTGCACAATTTGGTGAGGATGTCTCGAGCGCAGCGCTTGTTTTGTGCAATAGATCGTTCCTCTCTTGGGGGTCAGAATTCAGAAGATGTCTCAGGTGAAATGCTTGTTTTCACGCGCCCACGTGTCGAGGATATCTCGAGCGTGACGCTTGGTTTCGCGTTTCCAAGTTGCCCAGGCAGACGTCTAGCATCAGGATTTGTGAGGGATATCTCGAGCGAGACGCTGGTTTTCACGCGTCCAGGTCACCCAGGCAGATGTCTAGCGAGGATGTGTTGCGGATGTCTCGAGAGAGCGTTGAGGATGCGTTGAGGGAAGTGCTTGCTGTTACGTGTCCAGGTCGCCCAGGCGGATCTCTAACATGAGGATGTGGGCAGGATGTCTCGAGATAGACGCTTGTTTTCACGTGCCCAGGTCGCCCAGGCGGATGTCTAGCATGAAGATGTGTTGAGGATGCGTTCAGCGAAACACTCGGTTTCACGTGTCCAGGTCGCCCAGGCGGATGTCTAAGATGAGGATGTGTTGAGGTTGTTTCGAGAGAGGCGCTTGGTTTCACGTGCCCAGGTCGCCCAGGCGGATGCCTAACATGGGGTTGTGTTGAGGATGTCTCGACAGATACGCTTGTTTTCACGTGTCCAGGTCGCCCAGGCGGATGTCTAGCACGAGGATGCGTTAAGGATGCGTTGAGGGAAGCGCTTGCTGTTACGTGTCCAGGTCGCCCAGGCGGATCTCTAACATGACGATGTGGGCAGGATGTCTCGAGAGAGACGCCTGTTTCCACGTGCCCAGGTCGCCCAGGCGGATGTCTAGCATGAAGATGTGTTGAGGATGCGTTCAGCGAAGCACTCGGTTTCACGTGTCCAGGTCGCCCAGGCGGATGTCTGAGATGAGGATTTGTCGAGGATGTTTTGAGAGAGACGCTTGGTTTCACGTGTCCAGGTCGCCCAGGCGGATGTCTAGCACAAGGATGCGTTGAGGATGCGTTGAGGGAAGCACTTGCTGTTACGTGTCCAGGTCGCCCAGGCGTGAGGATGTGGGCAGGATGTCTCGAGATAGACGCTTGTCTTCACGTGCCCAGGTCGCCCAGGCGGATGTCTAGCATGAAGATGTGTTGATGATGCGTTCAGCGAACCACTCGGTTTCACGTGTCCAGGTCGCCCAGGCGGATGTCTAAGATGAGGATGTGGTGAGGTTGTTTCGAGAGAGACGCTTGGTTTCACGTGTCCAGGTCGCCCAGGCGGATATCCAGAGAGGATCTGTTGAGAAGGGCTCGAGCGAAACGCTCATTTTTACGTGTCCAGGTCGCCCAGGCGGATGTCTAATGTGCAGATGTGTTGAGGATGTCTCGAGCGAGACGCTTGCATTCATTTGTGCAGGTCGCCCAGGCGGATATTCAGCATGATCATGTGTTGAGCGAAGAGTTTGTTTTCACGTGTCCAGGTCGCCCAGGCGGATGTCTAGTATGAAGATGCGTTGAGGATGCGTTGAGCGAAACGCTTGGTTTCACGTGTCCTGATCGCCCAGGCGGATATCTAACATGGGGTTGTGTTGAGGATGTCTCGAGAGAGACGCTTGTGTTCACGTGTCCAGGTCGCCCAGGCGGATGTCTAGCACGAGGATGCGTTGAGGATGCGTTGAGGGAAGCGCTTGCTGTTACGTGTCCAGGTCGCCCAGGCGGATCTCTAACATGAGGATGTGGGCAGGATGTCTCGAGTGAACTGCTAGGTTTTCACGTATCCAGGTCGCTCAGGCAGATGCCTAGCATGAGGAGGTGTTGAGAGCTTCTCGAGGGATGCCCTTGGTTTCACGTGTCCATATCGCCCAGTCGGCTGTCTAACATGAGGATATGTTGAGTATGTCTTGAGCGAAACGCTCGTCGCAGACGAGCGCGTCGCAATCCAGCCCCGTCCGTCCGTGGGGCGTCCCCTGGCGCCCTGGCGCGCCCCCTGGTGCGTCCCTTGCGACGTTCTGGCGTGACTTGCCCTGGCACGTCCCCTAGAACGCCACTCGGCGTGGCACGTTCCCTGGCTCGTCCTCTGTCGCGTTGCTCGTCCCCTGGCGTTTTCCCTGCCCGTTCCGTGGCGGGCCCCTTGCAACGTCCCGTGGCTTGACGTCCTCTGGCCACCCCGTGGCACGCGCTTTGGCACGTCCCGTGGCAGGTCCCTGACACGTCCAGGGCACGTCCCCTGATGCGTCCCTTGACACGTCCCCTGGCGCACCCCCTATTGCGCCCTTGGCACATCCTGTGGCGCGTCCGTGAGCCTGTGCCCCGTGTAGTGTCGTTCCTTGTCGGAGCTGAGTCGGTTTGTGAGGTCGAGTTGATTGAACGTCCTCCATGTGTCCTCTTCAACTAGCTCTGGGGCGGCTATTATGTGCTCAGGCAGCTCGAGCTTAAGACCCAGATCAGTTCGGCCAGGACTCGAATGCTAAGGAGGACTCGATTCACAACGCTATAGAGCACAATCGCGGCATGGCACATCGCAGTTCAGCACGGCACAGCACAGCACAGCTCTTGGTACGGTACATCAAGATCGACACACTCAGCATTGCAATTGGCCGTCGCCCAATCAGGTGTTTTGCAAACGTTGTCATGCTCTATATGTAAGTGTATATGTAGATGTATGTATGTGTGAATATATATATATATATATATGTATCAATTTCCGGGTTCGTGGGTCGACCATGTCTCAGAATTCATGTTGCAACACCATGTGTTCCACTTTAAGATCTTTACGAAGTTCCAGCTTTTTGAACGATCTTCGCATGCGCGCGCGACGACTCGCGCGAGTGCACCTCGTCCTGGTGTCTGCAAGGGCTTCTAGTAAACGAGTGTTTTTTGGTAAACGAGTGCGTGCGCACAGTAGTATTTGGCCAGGATGATGGGCGGGGGGAAACCGGCCGAGCTGGCATGGTATGGGTTCATGTTCGAATGAGCGCAGGGACTGCGTCACAGGTAAACTGGACTTTTGTTTCAACAAGCGCGAAGGAGCCCTGTGGCAGAGGGGAGGGGAGGGGAGGGGGGGGAGGAGGCGGGTGAAGCAGGCAGCCCCAGCCCTGGGCTGCACGGCA
This sequence comes from Prorocentrum cordatum, assembly GCA_963575745.1. NCBI lineage: Eukaryota > Dinophyceae > Prorocentrales > Prorocentraceae > Prorocentrum > Prorocentrum cordatum. The sequence continues at coordinate 536,066 of CAUYUJ010014538.1, forward strand.
TACGCCTAGTCCGGCGGCCCGGCCGCGCCTCCAGCCGCCTGCGCAGCGCCGCGCGCCAACCCGCCTCGCTGCCCCCCGCCCGCATTGCGGGCACCAGAAGGGGCGCCGCCGCGCGAGGAGGCAGCGCGCTGGCCCGCCCTGGCCAGGGCCGCGCCGCCACTGCCTGCCAGTGCGGGGCCGCGCTGCCGCAGCAGAAGCACGCGACCCACCCGGGGCCCTGCGACCCCTCTTGCGGCGCCCACGCGCCGCCCCTTGAAGAGGGCGCGGGCGGCCTCGGCGCCGCCGCGCTGAGGCAAACCCTGGCCGACCGCCCACGGTTGCCAGGCGCGCCGCTGCCGCTGCGGGGGCGGGTCCGCCGCCGGCGCCTGCTGCTGCGCCTGCTGCCCGCCGGGCCGCGCAGCCCGCGCCAGCCGTGGGCCGCCCGTCCAGCGCCTGCGCACCCTGGGCGCCGCCGGCCCGGAGCCCTCGTGGTTGGCGCGCAGCGCGGCCAACTCCACAGCGGCCAACAGCCGCTGGAGAGAGCGCAGCGCGTGCAGTTGCACCTGCCGCCCGACACAGAGCGCGCGCTCGGGCAAACTGGCGCGCGCGGCGGCGCCCGCCAACTGGACTGGTCGGCGGTCTCGTTGCCCGCGTGGTCCTCGGGCGCGATCCCGCGGCCCGCCGCAGCGGCGGCGGCGAGGTACCCCTTGACCCAGCTCGTCTCGATGAAGCCGCTCTCGCAGCGCGGCCTCAGCAGCTCCCACAGGTCTGCGTGCGTCCACTCGGTGGGAGAAGCGCCCGCGCGCACCAAGGCGGCGATCCCGTTGCACACGTAGCGTAAATCAGAGACCAGCTCCAGGGGTGCTCCGACCGCGCTGACCGCGTGCACCGCCGCCGTGAGTTCGGCCCGTTGCGCGGTCTGGGGCCCGCCCACGGGCCCGTTGCGGCGCCGCAGCACGCCGTCGAGCCTTATCCAGCAGACGCCCCACCCTGCCCGAGCCAGGAGAGGGTCTGCGGGGTGCTCGCAGGCGCCATCGCTCCAGGCCACAGCCAAGCTTGCCTGGGACCGACCGCGGGGGGCGGCAGTGGGGTTGCTTAGCCTGCGCTGCCAGCGCGGCTAGGCGCGCGTCTAGCGGCAGCACCTCGGTCAGCGGCACACCTCTGGGAGGCGCGCGAACAGGGCAGCTTGGCTCAGACCTGCCGCCGGCAGCTCGGCGCGGCGCGCCGATGCCCATTGGGGGCACTCCCAGAAGCGGTGCGCCGTGGTTTCCGCCGCGGCGCCGCGGTGCCGGCAGCGCTCGGGCCGGCCCCACTTTGCGGCCACCGTCTCCGTGACGACGTTGCCAGTGAGCTCGGCGCGCAGGGCGCCGGCCGCGTCTGGTGCCAGCTCCTCGCTCTCGAGCAAGCGGCGGGTGGCCCAGCGGTCGATGCCGCCGCCGACGTGGCCGAGGTCGGCGCGCCGCCCGGCCGCCGCGCGGGCCTCGCGCCGCGCCCTCGCTTCCAGCAGCGCCGCCTGAGTGTCCTGCAGCGCGTGGCGCTGCGGCCGCCAGCCGCCTGGGGCCCACGGGACACCCTGCCAGTGCGCGATGTCGTCTCCAAGGCCCAGGTCTGCCATGCTGCGCCTAGCGGCAGCGAAGGGCCCCTGCTGCCGCCCGTGCCCAGCCTCCGCCGCGCCCGCCAACTTCGCGCCAGAGCTCGAGCGAGAAGCGCCCGCGGCGCAACGCCTTGGCCGCCTGCCACAGCGGGGCCAGGGTAGCAACCGCGGCAAGGTCGAGGCGCCAGCTCGGGCTGAGCACGCCGAAGACCACCTCGGCGCCGGCGCGCAGCCCGCCCCGGCAGACGGCTTGGCGCGCGGCCACCCGCAGGCCAGCCAGCTCGCGCGCGGGTGGGCGGCCGCATGAGGCGCCGTACATGCCTGCGGACGTGCCCGCCGCCGCGCCGAGGAGGCATTTCTGCCAGAAGCCCACCTGCAGTCGAGCGATGCGGGCGAAGCGCCCCGCCGCTGCCCGAGCGCGCGCGCCGCTGACCGCGCAGCGACGCGCCAGCCGTGCGACGCACACCACGCCAAGGTCGCGAACGCCGCAGCCGGCCGCGACCCCCGGGGTCTGCGAGCGGAGCCAACGGCGGAGACTGGCTGAATTCGCGAACTGCCGGCTCTTGTCCCTGTTCAGGCGCCAGTCCATGGCCGTCTCAAACAGCGACGTCAGCCGAAGCGCCTCGCGCACAGCTTCGCCGACCTCGGCCGCCTCGTGGCCCCGCCCGGGGGCCCAAAGAGTGAAGTCGTCAACGTGCACCCTCAGCTGGAGACGCTCGTCGAGTGCCCCAGCGCGACGCTGCCAGGGCCGCGTGAGCGCGCTGAGGAAGAAAACGGCCAAAGGACACCCGGGCAGCATGCCACTGGACGGCGCTCAAGGATCACCGATGGCCCTGCCGACCCGGACCCGCCGCTGTGCGGTGTACGCCGCCATAGCTGGCGCAACCACCCACCTCGGCACCCCCGCCCGCCCCAGGATGGATGGCAGGGAATGGAGATCATAAGCCTTTCGCGTCCAGGGCGGCGCCGACGATGCTCTCAGCCAGGGCCTCCGCTGTCTCGAGTTCCAAGGCCAGCTCCCAGGCCAGCTCCTCCGAGCCTCGCCACGCGGCGGCGCCATCCCAGCTCAGCCGCCATTGCACGAACAACCGCGCGCGCCCCACGGCCCACAGGCGGTACACTATGGGCAGCAGCCGAATTGGGCGCCGGTCGAGTGGCCCTGCTCCGCCGTCGGGCTTGGGGAGCAGGAGGCCCTCTGGCTCAGCGAGCTCGTTGGGCCATGCGCCAGAGGCCTCCGCCTCCTCCAGGAGGTCCGCGATCCAACCGTGCAGCTCCGCAGGGAGAAGACGGAGCTCGCTCATGGTCCACCCGTCGAGCCCAGGCTTCTTCCTCTCCGGCACGCGCCGCAAGATGCCTGCCACGAGGTCGGCGGCACCGGGCGCACGGTGCGGGAAGGGCGGGAGGCCGTCCAAATGCTGCAGCCACTATTCCCCGAGCGACACTCGGGGCTGCCGCTGCCACAAATCGCGCCACGGGCCCTCGAAGAAGCGGTGCTGCGCCGCGGGTCCGCAGCGAAGCGCGAGCAACCACGGCTCGCTGCCCGCCGGCGCACTCGCGCCGCCGCCGGCGACTGACGGGTCGGGCATGGGCGCGGCGTCCACAGTGCCCCAACCATGGATCCACCTGTAGAGCCGCCCCTGCCGGTTCGTCAAGCAATCGTGGACCCACTCCCGCCAGCCGTCATGGCGTCGCGCCCTGGCGGCAGCGCTGATTTACCGCCAAGCCCCCTCCGCGCGCTCCAACAAGCCCTGCGGGAGGCCGTCCGGGGTTGTATCGATAACGGGGGGGAGATCCCAATTCCATTTCAGAGAAGGGGAATATGTGGTGCTATATATGTTGTGCAATAATTGTTGTGCAATCTATGTAGTGCAAGTATTTTGATTCGCAGTGAGTTGTCAATTCCACTGCTCGCGCAATCATCCCACCCACTGCTCGCACCTTGGTCTGCAAACCGTATGCGCAGGCGATTGCGATGGCCGCTATGCGCTGGCTCGCGCGTTGGCGCGGCCGCGCTATCGCGCTGAGTCGCGCGCAGAGCAGCCAGCTAGCCTGGCGCGACCAGCGCAGCCGCTGTGGCACTGACCGCAGACAGCTTCTGAGCGCGTCTGAGGGCGAGTCGGCGATTCCGGCGGGCGCGGTATCTTGGCGACTTCGACAACGGCAGACACGAAGATGATAGCAGCGATGTCGGTAACGATGATGACGATCGAGACGGCGCGGCCAATGACGGCGCCGATGCCGATCACGCCGCTTACGATGATGGTGTCCACGTGTCGTGAGGAAGGTTTTGGAAGGATTTCGACATACGCGCGCGGCCGACGGGCGCGAGTGGCCCGCATGGTCTTATGTGACAGGGACTATGCTTTCGAACGATTTCGACACATGCGCGTTCCGAGAGGCCCGCTTGGTCGCATCTGCTTAACATGTTGAAAATCCGTAAGAACTTCGCCTCCTGCCGCCGGACCCCTTTTCTATCATATTGGGATCTATCAGAGTCGCGTCGGTGCGTCTCGGCGTTGCCTTGGCGCATCTGAGAACATCCCGCGGGAGCGAATAGGAGTAATCAGCGCATATTGAGACGCTGGCGTTATCGAAGACGCCTACGGCGAGTCACCGCCGCCCCCTGCCCTTTCAGAAGCGCCTATGTGGCCGAACGTTGAGGCCAGAGCCCTGCCAAGCTATCGGACCATGTGTTCCCCGAATCGGTTTGGAAAGCCTTCGGGGAACACGTGGGGGAGGACGGGGAAGAGGAGAGTGAGGAACGGGCGTGTTCGGGGCTCCTTGGGCGTTCTTGTGAGCTTTTGGAGGCGTCTTGGGGCCTGCTGGCCGTAGGTTGGGTCAGATCCTTGCCAATCTTTCGGGACGAGTGTTCCCCGAATCTGTTTGGAAAGCTTTCGGGGAACACGTGGAGGAGGTTGGGGCATCTTGAAGGTCATCTTGGCCGTCTGGAGGCAATTTTGACCTTTCGGGCCTTCCTGGAGGACGTCTTGGAGGGCGTTTGGGCCGTCTTGGAGGCCTATTGCGGGCCTCTTGGGCAGTCTAAGGCCATCTTGAGGCCATCTGGGGCCGTCTTGGGTGCATCTTGGGGCCATCTTCGCTGTCTTGGAGGCCTTCTTGGCCGTCTTGGATGCATCTTGGAGGCCATCTTGGCCGTCTTGGAGGCCATCTTGGGCGTCTTCGGGGCCATCTTGGGCCGTCTTGGGCTCTTCTTAGGGCCCTCTTGGGAGCCTCTTGGGCTGTCATAGGGGCCATCGTGGGGACCTCTTGGGCGCTCTTGGGGCGATGTTGGGGGCCTCTTGGGCCGTCTTGGGCCGTCGGAGAGCTGATACGAAGAAAAAAAACACATCCTGCAAAAACCCACGGACAATTATGATTTTGGCCCTTTCGGGCCTTCCTGGAGGACGTCTTGGGGGCCTCTTAGGGGGCCTCTTGGGCAGTCTTAGGCAATCTTGGAGCCATCTTGGGCCGTCTTGGAGGCTTCTTGGAAGAACTTGAAGGCATCGTGAGCTCTCGGGCCGTCTTGGAGGCCATCTTGGACCATCTTGGCGGACTTGGAGCCATCTTGGAGGCTATCTTGGGCCAACGTGGCCATCTTGGAGGCCATCTTGAGCCGTCTTGTAGAATTTTTTGCGGACGTTGGGGTATGCTGCCTTGTGCGGCCTTTCGGGTGGCCGGCGGGACGGGCCGAAGTCCCAGGGAGTTTTTGTTTAATTTTTTAAAAACAAAAAAGCCAAAGCCGAAAGGGTTCAGCACGCCGGGCACCCCTGTGATGAATCAACAGGGGGCGGCGGATCCTAGTTGCCTTCGGCCCATCCCGCCACCTTGCCTGGGTTGTGGGTCTGAGGCCTCTTGCATATGTGTTGGGGTGTCGGGGGCTTCTTGGAGGCGGTTGGGGCGCTTTGGGGGGCCTCTTGTGGCCTCGTGGGGTATCTTTTTGGTCCTCTTGGAGGCCTCTTGGGCGCGTCTTGGGCGCCTCTTAGGGCCTCTTGGGGTCTCTTGGCGGCCTCGTGGGGCATCCTGGGATCTTCTCGGTGCACAGATCTAGAATTTTCGGTTCGCGGTCCCCTGGTTGGGCCCCTCTTGGGGCCGTCTGGGGGCTTCTTGGGCCGTCTTGAGCGCTTCTTGGGCCATCTTGGAGCCCTCTTGGGCCGTCTTGGGGCCCTCTTGGAGGCCTCTTCAGCTGTCTTGGGGCGCCCAAATATTTCAACAACCTTCGTGAAGTCGGCGATTTTTGCCTCTTGGGCCTCTCTCTTGGGAGACATCTTGGAGCGCTCTTGGGGCCTTCTTGGGTCTTGGAACCATCTTCGGGCGCCTTGGATCACTCTTGGCCTTGGCAATGCGAATATGGTGTAAGAGGTCTATGGCTTCGGGCGCGTGAGCATTGCGTAATTTACGAGGGTGTGTTGCCTCGGGGACGCAAGAATTGTGTAATGTACGGGGTTTGTGGCCTCGGGGACGCGTAACTTACAAAGGATTGTGGCCTCGGGGGCGCGAGTCTCACGATTTTTTTGTCCCACGCCCCCCCGAGCAATTCAGAGCACGCGATCCGGGCATGGTAAATTGGGCGGTTGGGGCTCCCCTCCTCGCGCGGACTTCAACAATTTACAGTAGGAAGCAGACAACAGGACTGTAACATTGGGGACTTGAAACTGCAACTGGCGCAGGGAGCAGCACACTTCGGCCTACAGCCTGTTGGCCCCACAGGGGGGGCGGCGGATTCAAGTTTTCGCACAAATTCGCGAAAGCGCGCCCCATGTTGCAAACAAGTGCGTGTGTGTTCGTATGTTTTCGGGAGCCTCGATATTGAAACTCTCTTCCCCAAACTGAGGTATTGGAAGAGCGCGCGACGACGCGCGCGATTTCTCGAAGGGCGTGTTGCAACTTGAGAATGTTTGATAAACGAGTGCTTGTGCGCATGGTGCCACTTGACAGGGAGGAGGGGGCGATCAGGCTCCCCCCCTGGGATGGTGCAAATTCAGAGCTCAAAGGAGCGATGAGGCAGCGTCATACGTAAATTGTATTCTCCCAGGGGGAAGCGATGAACCCAGGGGTGGTGGTGGTAGATTTTCTTGCAAAGGAAGGGTAATCTATGTGGAACAAGAAATGCGGTGGCAAACGCTGTTGGGGGAACAAGCACAACGAAAAATGACATGCAATGCAAAGCCGCGCAGAGCAATGCAAAACAATGCGCAGCAGTGCAGCGCGATGCAAGGCAGCGCGGTGCAAAGCACAGCACAGCAACGCAAAACGCAATGCGACGCAACGTAGGCCCAGTCGACGGGCGTCGACGAGGCGGCGCGGGGGCGGCGACGGCGGCACTATAGCCGCCAGACCGGCAGGCGCCGAGGCCCGGCCCCTTCGTGCGAAGGCAGGCCCAGGCGACGGGCGGCGACGAGGCGGCGACGGGGCGCCGACAGGGCGGCGACGGCGGCAACGTGGCCGCCAGACAGGCACCCGGGCCCAAACGACGGGCGGCGACGCGGCGGGGACGGGGCGACGACGGCGGCAGCATAGCCGCCAGACGGGCACACGGGCCCAGACGGCGGGCGGCCACGAGGCGGCGACGGGGCGGCGACGGCGGCAGTATAGCGTCTAGACCAGAACCCAGGCCCAGTTCATCAGAACATGTTGGCCAGCGTGGCCCAGGCCCAGACCATCAGAACATGGCAGCCAGCGTGGATCTCAAACAATGCGTGTTTCTAGCAATCCGCGTTGTGCAACCTATGTGGAACAATTTATGGGTGCAACATATGCAGTGCAACCTATGTTGTGCAATCTGTTGTGTGCGTATGTATATATAATGTATTGCAATGCATGTGGTGCAGTTTGTGTTGAGCACTCTACAATGCAAACCGACGCAAAGAAACGCAAAGCAACGCAATGCAATGCAACACAAGACAAAGCACGGCGCAACAATGCAAAGCACTGCGAAGCGGTGCAGGCCCACGGGCGGCGACGGGGCGGCGAAAAGGCGGCACGCGGCGGCGAAGGGATGGCGGCGGCGGCAACATGGCCGCCAGACCGGCACCCAGGCACAGTTCCTTCGCGCGAAGCAGCGCAAGCCCAGACGACGGGCAGCGACGGCGCGGCGACGGCGGCAACATAGCGGCCAGACTGGCACCCTTGCCCAGTTCCTTAGGACACAAGCAAGACCTCCCTAAGTGCAAGAGGCGGCACCAGGGCGGCGACGGCGGCAATATCGTTGCCAGAACGGCACCCAGGCCCAGACGACGGGCGGTGACGAGGCGGCGACGGCGGAGCATAGCCGCCAGACCGACACATGGGCCCAGTTCGTTAAAGCATCAGTGAGAGTCCCTAAGTGCAAGCACCGCTTGGGAAACAGCTAAGATACTCTTGGTGCCAGCACTCGTTGTGGAATTTGTATGTATGCATACATAGATATATGTACATACATACATATACACAAACAAACATACATACGTACTTACATGCATACGTACATACACACATACATAGTCATACACATATACGCATACACATACATACACATATACATACGTACATACATGCATGCATGCATCCATACATACGTATGTACATATGTACATATGTACATGCATACAGATATGCATGCATTCACTCATACACACGTACATACCAACACATGTACATACGTACGTACGTACACACATATACGTACACACAGGACTGCAATGGAGATTCGCGACATGCACCTTGATCCTTCATGTTTGGCATGCAGGCGGGAGGGCAGGAAGATGATTCAACGGACGAATTAGCGATAACTCTGTATTACCTTCCAGTGTCGTCGTAATAAATTATTCGCTATTCTTCCCTTATGCTTCCTCTTCCGCTTCCTTATTCTCGCCCTACCCTTCGAATTTGTCCCCATCCTCCTCAGCTTTTTGTATAGAGGCTCCACATTGGAGAGCATCTTGGGGAACCACGAAGGTGTTAAGGGCTTCTTTGGGGCCTTCTGAAGGCTTCTGCGTTCCTTCCGGAGGGCTCTGGGGCTTCCTCGGGCCACCCTGCTTCCAACCGCGGTCTACCTGAACGACCCGGCCATGATTTGGAATGCCTCGGGGGGCGTCTTGGGGCAATCTTAGGCCGTCATGGGGCTCTCTTCGGGCCATCTGGGGGCCCTCTTGGAGGGTCTTGGGGCTTTCTTGGACTGCCTGGAAGCCCTTTGAGATAGTTTGCGGGCGATTTTCTGTTCTCCTGGGCGGTCTCGGACGCCAGGGAGATCAAAGAACAGAGCATTCCCGAAATTATACAGAAGCTATAGGAAATCTGTATTTTCCATGTGTTTCGAAAGCCTTTTGGGGGTCTTCTTTGGGTCGTGTTTGGGCGTCTGGTGGGTGTCTAGGGCCCTTTAGGCCTCTCGCAGGGCCGTTTGGCCGCCCTCCTGACCGGTTTGGGCCCGTTGCCTAGGGCCGGCGGGGCTTCCAGCCCCCCCCCCCCGGGCCACGGATCCGCGGGGGCTTTTTTTCAGTGTACACGCCCTACTGGGAGCAGTATACACGCCGCGGACGTCTTCCTGGGAGCAGTGTGCACGCCCTACTGGCCGAGCCCGGAGGGCACACAGCACAGATCCTGGGCCAGAGCTGGGCTGGCCAGGACCAGGGCTCTCAGACCCCCAGCGTCGAGATTTTTCCTCGACGTGGACTCCAAGAGTTCTCGACCCACTCCCCAGGACCGCCTTGGCATCCTGATCTGCTTTTTGGCGGCCCTGGGGCCTGCGATGGCCCCCATGAGGCAGTAAACTGAAACAATGTTTGGTCGTGATTTCTGTCCGTCCCCCTGGCAGGCGACCACCTCGTGGTCCACTACGATTGGGGCCATGGGGAGCAGCACGGCATCGTCGCCGACGAGCCCAGCAACGGGGGCGGCCGGCAGCGCCGCGGCGATCGGCAGGATCCCGATGCACCACGTCAATTATATATATATATACACATTCATACAAGCAAACTTCGATATATAGCGTTGTCCGTATGTGTATGTAACTATACAGATGTAGATGAATATAGCTACATGTGGTTGCACGATTGTGTTATGTATGCGAAGACGTATGTGGTTACATGCAGCAGAATATATGCACACACATACAATCATACGCGCACGTACATACTTCATACAATCAAGCATTCGTCATCATACGCATGCCGAAATGCATATTGTAGACAGACGTGCATGCAAACAAACATGCATATGCACATACACACATACAACATGCATACACACATACATGCAATCACACATCCATCCGCGCACACATGCATACATGCAAGCATTCGTGCGTTCGTACATTCACATTTACACATATACACATGTCCATACATGTATCCATGTATACATACATACATACATACATACATACATACATACATACATACATGTACACAGTCATACATGCATGCATACATGCATTCACGCATCCATGCATATATGCATACATGTCTACATGCACACATACTTACGTACTAGATTCATACATACGTACATAGAAACAGACATACGTGCGCGCATGCACCCCATCCACATACATATACATCCATACATGCACACAGACATGCCTGCATACACGTCTATATTTGCGTATCCATACATATATATATATATATTTATAAAGAAAATGTCGTCGCCGCCAATGCTCAAGCCATTTCCAGGGGACTGAAGGCACCGATACTCTAGCTCCTCTCGTACCCGTGCCAAACACATGTGTCTGATGAGCAGGAGTAGTGGCGGCTGGCGCCTGCTGCGTTTCCTTTCGTTCAACCCTATGGCACTTGCAGCGACTGCATGGCTGCAGGACATCACAAGCGAGTTCACGAGGTTCGATTCAACTTTATTGCAGGGCGCGCAACTTCGAGCAGCGTGGACGAAGAAGGTACAACATGCGCACACGCTTTCACATGTATACTGGTATGGTGGTCGCAGTCATGACAGCAACAAGGCACGTGGGGTGGCGATTGGTCCCAGCAAAGCGTAGCACCCGAAGAACTTCGTCACCCAGGTCGTGAACGGAGAAAGCAAGCTTCAGGGGCGCGCGGTTTGCAGCAGGTACCGCAGAGGACGACAAGACCCTTCCTTCATGTCATGTTATGTTCCCCCGAGGGGCGCAAGACGAGGTGCAGTTGCCAGACAAAAGAAGGATGCGCCCAGAACTCGTGTGGAATGGATTCAGGCCAGATTCGATTCGTTACCTACTGGATGTGCACCTCTTATCGGAATAAATCTCAATGGTCCATGTGGAGCTCAGCAGTCTGCTCGTCCCGTCGCAGAAGATGCAGCATCAGAACGGGACCGGCCCAACTATCGTCAATTTCGACCGACGTTACAGGCAAGCCAACTACACTTGGCAAACACGTCTAAGACACTGGGACCACGTACCATGGAGTGCAGGCGGAAGTGCAGCGGAGGCTGGACTATACCGCGATGCCGTCCAGCATGGTGTTCAACGTAGGCGGTTGGCATGTGGCGAGAAAAAGAGGTCGCAAATTGCAGCGTATCAGATTTGCCCAGCGGAAAGACCATCTTCCAGTATGTCCTTCAGTGTGGCATACGTTTGAGTGGAACAAGCCGTTTCAGATCAGCAAGGGCAGTTTAGAAGCGTGCAACGCCTTGTCGTTGGACGGAGATCGACGCAGGGGCAACGCCACATGTTTGGAACTGCAGCAGTTGAGGTACTTCGAGGTCCACATGGCGATCAGGAGGCGCGAGAAGAATACATCATAGCCAACTCTCGTCTATCAGACTTACTCCAACAACGACGGGCAGCCAAGCTCCGTGAAGCAGAGTTCCCATAATAATTGAATGCAGAAGTTGCGAGACGCAGCAGCGCTTTAAAGCAGCAGGAGAAGAAGCCGCCCATTGGACGACGCAATCGCCAACGCACCGAGGCGCGGGCAGAGGCGCAGAGGGGAATCGTTTCATGGGGCGCGCAAGATATCGAGGCTAGTGGCTGGTGCCTGCAGAAGTTCGCGTGGAAGAATATGCCATCGGGCTGCGTTGTCTCGGGCCACTTCGCCCGCGTGGATAGAGAAGCTGAGCTGGCGCGACTTTCGCGGGGGCGCGCGGGTGGCGCTGCAGAAGTTCCCTGAGCCACCAGGGCGCGGAATTGGCTTTTGGCGCAGATCTCCATGGTGATCAAAGCTTCATTGACGCAACGCATCAGTGCGCGACAGTCGAGTGTCCAGAGATGGATCCCGCTGACCGGCCAGATCTCGGGCAACTTAGAGTTTATGCATTGCGCTTCATTCGACGCCTGCGGCGAGCAGCGAAGCCCCTTCCCTCTCGGCGGGCTCGGCCAGACTGGAACGCGCCAGTCGGCGCGCCACGCATTTGCGCGGGTCCGAAGTGGCTGCGTCGACCCGAACCAAGGCCAGGCGTCGAAGCAGAGGACCGACCAGAATGGGCAGCGCCTTTGCTTGGATATGTCCTTGATCCCCTCGCGGGCGCCATCGGGCGCGAAGAGGGAACGCGCGCTGTCCGGCGTCGAGCGAGCGCGTGTCGCCCCCCGAAGAACGGCGGCACAAGGGGCTCAGGAGGTGAGAGACCAATCGCTTTGCCGCGCGGTCTGGGGCGCCAGTTCTACGGGGGCGCGCCGGTCCACAAGCCGCGACTTCCCTATTGGATGCGCGGAGACACCGTTTGCAGGCGCAGGGGAGACGCGACGCTGGTGCACCCCTGCGGCCCATCCAGACTGAGGTGCGCAGGCGCTCGCCATGTCGCCGGGCATCGCGACGCGACCAACGTTGTCTGCAGCGCGCAGAAGCATCGCCTCGCGGCAGCTCGCGCCGAGGTAGCGAAGACCGGGAAGGAACATTTTATCGAACTGGGAATAATGAACAGCCCGTTCATGGTCAAGGATAGATCGCGCGGCGCGCGCGCGCATCCGCGAAGGCGCTTTGCCAGGAAATCATGCGCCCACCAAGGTCTTTGTTAGTGCTTATGAGCGTGGGGTTCAGCTGGCAGTGCCCAGCGTTGCCAGAGACGAGTGGCAACGTCAGCGTCAGCTCTCTCCGGTGCCGATTGGGCCCGTGGACGGAGGCGTCGACTTTGCCGCCGGTGGCTTCGAGGGCGATTTGGGCGGGAAAATCATGGGCGGACGAGCTCATCATCTTCGTCAATTATGCCATTCGGGGAAATCATCCTGGATACTGGACTCGAGGAGATCGGAGGAGCACATAACAGAGACGAGCAACGACATGTAGTGCAGGATGCAAAAAAGACGCCCAAAACATGAACGGGCAGTTTCACGGTAGTCCAGGGCTCCTCGAGGGAAACGCGACGGCGTCGGCGAGCACCTCGGAGGCGTGGGCCACTGCGACACAAGGGTTCATCTCAGGGAAGCCAGCGCGACTAACTGCAATGGGTAAGACGCGGGGGGGGGGGGGCGGGACATTCAAAAACAGGCACTTCTGGGCATCATCTACGCCGCTCAGGTTCAGGGCCATCGTCTTCGCGGGACAGGTCGTCAACGTGGCCGTCTGCGGACTGGGTGCGCGCGCGATGAACATGCGGGCCCCTCTCGCTGGGGCGCGCCTGGACTTCTCCAATCTAACGTAGTGAAATATGGCTGCGTTATTCTGGAAGCCGGTTTCTGAGTGATTGAGTAGTTGTACCAGTTTCCAATGCGGAGGTGTTAAGAGAGTTCGAAGCAGATCCCCACGCGTTGCGGAGTCATCGCTCGCAGTATTCAACGGCTTCAACCCATGGCCAAGCACCCCCGAGATTTGAGGGGCCTCTATGGGCCGACTTGGGGCCCTCTTGGAATGCTCCAGAGCCGTCTGGGAGGCCCATCTCGGGCGTCTTAAGGGCCTCCTGTGCCGTCTGGGGGGCCTCTTGGAGCCGTCTTGCGGCCCTCCTAGGCCGTTCTGGGGCCATCTTGGAGGCCTCTTGGGCGATCTTTCGGCGATCTTCCGGGGGCCCTTGGGCCGTCGGAAGGCAGAAAATATGCACATGTCAGAATCCGTCAAAAACCTATGGGGGAATCAATGTTTTGGGCCTCTTCAGGCCTTCCTGGAGGCCCTCTTGGGAGCCTCTTGGGCCGTCTTGGGCCAGCTTCGAGCCAACTTCGGCACTTCTGACGCCGTCGGGAGCCGTCTTGGGGGCCTTTCTGGGCCGATTTGGCGCCCTTTTGGGGCGCTTCGGGGCCGTCTTGGAGGCCATCTTGGGTGTCTTGGAGGCCATCTTGGGCGTGTTGGAGGCCTCTTGGGCCGCCTTGGGGCCCTCTTGGGGCCGTCTTGGAGGCCACTTGGGCCGTCATGGGGCCCTTTTGGAGGCCTCTTGGGCGATCTTGGGGGCCTCTTGGGCCGTCTTGAGCCGTCGGAATGCCGAGAATGCGCAAATCCCCAAATCCTTCAAAAACATAAGGGAAATGAATGAGTTTGGCCTCTTCGGGCCTTCCTGGAGGATCTCTTGGAGGCCATTTGGGCCGTATTGGTGGCCTCTTGGGCAGTCTTGGGCCATGTTGAGGCCATCCTGAGGCTATCTGAGGCCGTGTTGGGTACATCTTGGCCGTCTTGGAGGCATCGCGGGGCCATCTTAGCCGTCTTGGAGGCAATCTTGGGCGTCTTGGAGACGTCTTGGAGACCATCCTGGGCCATCTTGGCCGTCTTGGACGCCATCTTGGGACAATTGGAGGAAACAGAGGCACGACGGATGCGTTTTGAACACCTTTCCGGGTGACCGCCGGAACGGCCCGAAGCCCCAGGGGGAGTTCTTTTGGAAAAAGAAACAACACCAAAACACATGTAGATCGGCACGCCAGGCACCCCTGCGATGAATCGACAGGGGGCGGCGGATATCGGCCTTCGGCCCATCCCGCCACCGTCCCTGAGTTATGGGCATGAGATCTATTGGATGTTCTTTGGGATCTCGTGGGAAGCTTCTCGGGGGCCTCTTTGGAGGTAGTTTGGACGTCTCTTGGGGGCCGTTTGTGCGCCTCTTGGGGCCTCTTGGGGCCTCTTGGGGCCCTCTTGGGGGCCTCGTGGGGCCTCCTGGGTGCTTCTTTCGGTCTCCTGGAAGCTTCTGGGGGCGGAAGGCTTCGATTTTCAGTTCGTGCTCCCTCTTTTGGGCCCCTGTTGGGGCCGTCTTGGGGCCCTCTTGGGCTGTTGTGGGGCCCCCTTGGGGGCTTCTTGTTCCGTCTTGGGGCCCTCTTGAGCTGTTGTGGGGCCCCCTTGGGGGCTTCTTGTGCGGTTTTGGGGCGTTCTTGGAGGCCTTTAGGGCCGTATGGGAGCGTCGGGAAGCCGAAAAGGCGAGAACGCCCAAATCCTTCAAGCACCGAAGGCAAATCAATGATTTTGGCCTCTTGGGGCCCTCTGCTTGAAGGCCTCTTTGGGGCGTCTTGGAGGCGTCTTGGGCCACCTGGAGGCCATCAACAGCGTCTTTGGAGCGATGTTTCGGCGAGTCGGGGCTCTCTTCGACCGTGGTGGGCGGCCGCAGCGACCAGAGGACCCGCAGGAAGCACCCCAAAACTCACGGGAGCCAGCCTTGGACACCCCGGTACGGCCCAGGACGGCCTGGGACGGCCCAAGACGGTCCTGGGACACGGTTGGGTAGGGCCTCCAGAGGACTTACAGTTCTAGCTGCAGCAGCAGCAGCAGCAGCAACCTCCACTTCTCAGTGTTGCACGAGCTTTGGGGCGCTCCACTCCGTGCCAGAGGCACGGTGGCGGACATGTGCGTGTATATATATATATATGTATATATATGTATATATATATATATACACAGAGGGTGCGAGATAACTAGAGAGACAGAGAGAAAGAGAGCGATAGAGAGAGAGACAGAGGAAGAGAGAGAGAGAGAGAGTGGGAGACGCAACGATGCGAACCGTTGGTGCGTCGCGCGCGGGGCAAGCGCCGCGCCGCCACAGCACTTCTGGCTGAGCGCAACAGCATGAAAGGCAGGGCCGACTACGCGTTCAGACCCTGGCGCACGGCCGAGGCGGTCGCGACGGAACGGACGACACGGCACGTTGTACCCGAGCTTCGTTCGGTGCCAGGGTCCGTGTGAGTGGCGGCGCGGAGGTTTCAGGCGACGTTGACATGGCTCCGCTGTGCGGAGACCGGGAGGCTTCCCGCAAGGGATCTCAGGTAAGGCCCTGAACGGCATGCGAGGTGCATGCACCAGACAGTGGGCGCGGGCTGTAAAGAGATCTGAGAGAGAGAGAGAGGGAGAGATGAGAGAGAGTCAGCAGTACAATGTCGAGAGCGCGCTCTTCACCTTGGAAAGGGGTACAAAGTGGACATCGGGCTTGTGACCACAAAAGGAAAGTATGCGAGGAGGACCAAGAGTATGAGAATCGTTGCGTTTGGGACCAGGGGGGGGGGCAGGACGGAGGGGAAGAGGAGGGAGAAGAACAAGGAGGAGGAGGAGGAGGAGGAAGAGAAGGAGGAGGCAAACGAGGAAAAAGTGGTGGTCGAGGACAAGCAGTCGGAGGAAAGCGCCCACCCTTCGCCTCATCATCATTGCCTCCTACTTCGCCTCTGTGTCCTCCTCCTCCTTTTGTTTTATGTTAGATTCCCCCTTCTCTTGCTCCCTCCTCCCTCTCCCTCCCCCTGCTGAGGTCAGGGACTGCCTGAGTGCACTCGGGTTGCCCCCAGGGCAAGGGTATTAATGCAGCGCGCAGAGGGGCGGCGTGAGGGCGGGCGAGTTGAGCTTCGTTAAAGCCCTCCTACCCTTGTTAAGAATGAGCCTTGGAAGGCTCCAGACTCTTTACATGTCCTAGAATACCATCCCCCTCCACTCACCCCTCTTTGGCGCGCTGGCATGTGCTGTCTTGCGAGTCCATAGGGGCTCGCGAGACTCTGTGCAGGAGTAGGCGCTTGCCAGTCATCCCTCCGAGATTCGCCGCTCGAGTTCCCATTCCCTCCCGAGAGCATCCGTCGCCCCGTGCTGGGGCGCATCCGCATTTGCACCTCTTCCTACCCCTGCTCCTCTGTAGCCTCATTGCGATTCGAAAAGATCGCGCTGAATGCTTCTCGTCACTTTCTGAGTACAGCGGCAGTTACTAGGCCCCAGAGCTGTCAAACATTGGGGTTCGGGATGAAAAGCCAGTCCCGATGAAACGGTGGAGTGCTCCAGGCGCTGGTGACTCCAAAACGCCGGGTCGTTGGAGGCCACCAGCTTGTCCTCCTGCTCTCTGTCGCTGCTGCTCCTGCGGTTGCCTCCCGCGAGTCTGACTCCTGCTTCCCCTCTCCCCGTCCTCTTCCCCCTCCTTTCCGTAGCCAGTTCGGCTCAGGCTGGCCTGGCTCAGGCCTTACACATCGGCTCCACGAGGCGAGCCGAAGCTGCTCCGTCCTCACACTCGACAGACCGAACTCCACGCGGGCTCCCGGGATGGCCGCCCGGGCGCTGGCGGCCGGGCTGTCGCTCGCGCCGCTCCTGGCGGAGGCGCTCTCGGGCCACCAGGCCTCGCGGAGGCAGGCCGCCCCGCTCCTCGACGGCCAGGGCTGCACGGACCTGGTCAACCAGGGCACGCACTTCAGCATCGACGTGGCGGTCGGCACGCCACCCCAGCTGTTCAGCGTCATCGCCGACACCGGCAGCAACACGCTGATCGTCCCCTCGTGCTCCTGCCAGGCGAAGGGCCGGTGCCCCAAGTCCGACAGGTGCTTCCAGGGCACCAACCGCTCGTCCTCCTTCAGGATGATGCTGGAGAAGAGCGGCGCCCCCGTCAGCATGGTGCTGAGCTACGGCAGCGGCCAGGTTCAGGGCGTGGTCGCGCAGGAGAAAGTCCGCGTCGGGGCAGTCCAGACCTTCATGGACGACGGTCTCGTGCTGATGACGGACCGTGCCCTCACTGGCTCCGCTGAGAAGGGCTCCTTCGAGGGCATCCTGGGCCTCGGCGTCCCCATCGACTTCGGCCCGCAGCCCGAGCAGCAGGAGGAGGACGATAACCAGTCCGAGCCGAAGAAGGAGGACGTGCCTCGGGCGTTGCAGGACCTGGTCGACAGGATCGTGGCTGGCGCGTTCAACGGCTCCAAGGTGACCAGCATCCTGAACGAGGGCGACGACGACGCGGCCCCGACCAACGAGACCAACCAGGAGGCCTTCCGCGAGGTCATGCAGAGCTCAGGGCGCGGCATCTCCGTCAAGGGCGCCAAGCCCGACGAGACGCGCGCCTACGGGCAGCCGCAGCAGTCCATGAGCGAGCGCCCGCAGCCGAAGGGGTTTCTGGAGCAGGCGAACATCTCGCGCTTCTCGATGTGCTTCAACTCGGGTGGCGACGGGGTGCTCCGCCTCGGCACCAGGGAGATGGAGAACTCTCACGGTGGCATCGGCAAGGCCCACTGGGGCCTGGACTTCCGGGGCTTCTCGGTCGGCAAGAACAACACGGTCGCGGACGCCCTCTTCTGCTCGCCCGAGAACCTGTCCGAGAACCAGGACACCCCATGCGGCGCTGTGCCTGACTCCGGCACGACGATGATGGTCGGCCCCCCCGACCACGTCGAGGCGCTGCTGGAGACCATCTGCGACGAGTGGGACCGCTGCCTCCGGAACTACACTGCCCTCCTGGCGGCTGAGGAGCAGGCGGCGGAAGCCATCACCAGGATCTACGGCGTGAACCCGTTCAACATGGGCGGCATGACCAAGGCGGACGTCGTGCAGTACCTGATGCTCGACTGCGAGTCATGGATCGACCACGGCGCGGGCCTCGACGAGCTGCCCGACCTGCACCTCCACATCGTGGGGAGCAACGAGACCCAGCAGACGCTGACGATCACAAGCAGTGCCTACGTGATCGAGTCGCCGGCGTCGAAGATGGAGGCCTTGCAGCTGCACAGCTTCATGGCCGGGAAGTCCAGATCCTTGAACGCTAGCGCAAGCGGCGCCGGCAACAAGACTGGCAAAGTGTGCTCCCCCGCCTTCAACACCGCCGACTTTACCACCGAGACCAACGGCCCCGTGTGGATTCTGGGCACTCCTCTTTTCTTCGACTACGTGGTCGGCTATGATGCCAGCTCGGACCCGCCGTCTATGGCGTTCAGCTCTCAGAAGGACACCCCCTGCGGCAGCTGCCATCCGCAGATGGATGGGCCGAAGCTGCTGGACATGCACGGCTTTGAGCGTTCGCATCAGCGCCGTCTGCGTCGGCTTCGCAAGAAGCCGCGGATGAACACGATCGACACTTCAATGCCCCTGTGAGCCCAGAGCCCTGTGATGATTCGTTCCATGCGCTCTTAATCCTCCTCCTCCTCCTCCTCCTTGACAGGCTCATCAAACATCGTGCTGGATGTGTTTCGTCACTTCTGAGTCCAGCTCGCCCCTCGAGGAGCCCCCCTCGGTGGTGCACTGGAACGGCTCCCAGCTGCAGCGGAGCCCGCTGCCGCAATTCGCGCGGGGCGGCAGGCTGCTCCGCGTGGGCTATCCGCACTGGGCCTGCCAGTGCCACGTGCCGGCCGCATCCACCCTGCGGGCGAGCGTGGTGGTCGAGCAGGAGCTGCGGGCGCAGGAGGACGGCGCCGTGGCGCGCCAGGCCGGCAGCGCGCTCCGCAGGGGCTGGGCCCCTCGCTGGAGCCAGGCGCCGGGCGCTGCTGGAAGCGGCCCTGGCCCAAGGTGACCCCAGCTTTCCCATGGCTGGCGCAGACGGCTCCCAGAGCACCACTCACGAGGTCCAGAGGGCCCCCGGGGGGGCCCACGAGCGCGCGAACAGCTCGGGGGGGGACCCTATGGGCCAGGACCACTTCGAGCCACAGCCGGCAGGCGGGCGACCTGGAGTTCTGCATAGAGATGAAGACTGGCTCCAGCCTGCCCTTCGAGCTTCACGCTCGCGGCGCCGTGCGCTCAGGGCCTCTGACGCCCCTCGGTTGCGCCCTGCGCGGCGAGGCGGCGCCGTCGAAGCTCTTCGGCGCCGGCGGCTCCGAGGGCGCCGGCCCGCCAGCGGGGCAGCAGCTGCAGCTGAGCGCGCACCCGCAAGACGGCTCGCAGCCCGCCGCGGCGCAGGAGCTCAGACGAAGAAAGGGTCGTTACGGACACCGCTGGTCGTCCTGGAGTCCACAGGTCCTGGAGAGCCTTCGTCGCCACGGCCGGATTGTCCTCGAAATCCGAGGCCGAGCGCACCCCAGGAGAGGTCCACGGAGTGGCCGTGTCAGTATCTTTTGGGCTATTTGGGTTCCCCCAGGAGCTTTACAGCGCCGTCAGGGCGCAGGCGCCCGGCGGCGTTTCGCCCGCGCGGGCGCAGGCGGCGCGGGCGCAGGCTGCTCAGGCTGCGCAGGCTGCGCAGGCGCAGGCGGCGCATGCGGCGCAGGCGCAGGCCGAGTTCCAGGCCATGCATGGCGGCGTGTACGGCATGGGCTACGCGCAGGCCGGGAGCAACGGTCGGGTGTTGCTGGAGGTGGTCACGGTCCCAAGTGCTCCCGGCTCTTCGCGCCATTTCGGGGCCCTTCCTGGGCCGGCCTCGTGAGGACAGCTCTGGAGGTCATCTGGGCCTCCCCAGGGATCCTGGGGACACCTTGGGCCAGGGACGCCTGTGGCGACACCCGACATCACAGCGGAGGGATGGCCCAGTGGGCGAGCATCGACCCCCCCTCGCCCATTCCTCGCCCATCGGGGCCCAGACCCCCGCTGTGCCCAGGAACGTGCGGCTTCTCTATCGTCGGGCCTGTCGCTGGCCCATCGGCGATGTGCCGCCGGTTCCGCGTCAGTGTCCCCCCCCCCCCTCCCGGGCCACTCTCCCCCTCTGCAGCTCCCCCTCCGCAGGACCCCGCCTGGAGCGGGCAGGGCTACTTCCCCCAGCAGCACCACGAGCAGTGGGGCGGCTGCGCGGGCCGGTCCCACGTGGCCTACCCTCAGGAGGGCCCCCGGCGGCTGCGCAGAGGGGGGGGGGCCGGGGCGAGAGGCAGCCTTCCATGGAGGCACGTGGCCCCCCTCCTCGTCCTTCTGATTCGCCACACGAGAGCTGCGGTCTCTGTGGTCCCCCGCCGTGTCTTCGCTCCCCCCTCCCCACGACCCTCCAGGTCGGAGCCACAGACATATCCATGTAGGCGTTCTGGTCGATATCTCGAGGCGAAGGGGCCGTGGTGAGTCGAGCCGTGGCGTTGTGGCGAGGGGATCGGCACCCCAGGCCTCTCCAGGGGTACGTCTTGCCTGCCCAGAACGTCGAGGAGAACAGAGCTCCCGCGGCGACAAGCGCCCCTCAGGCCCAGACAGGCTGGAAAAACAATAAAAGACGAGCACTCGAATTTCGATGCTCGAGGCCTACAGTTCAGTCGGGCACGTCCCTCCACAGGAGGAAGATTCCAAAATAGTAAAAATATGCTCTGGGAACGATTTTCCCAGGACGGTTTCTCCTAATGGTGAAATAAGCGTTTTAATGGTGAAATAGAAATCTTAATGGTGAAATCGAATTTCTTAATGGTGAAATAGAATACCTTAATGGTGAAATATAATACCTTAATGGTGAAATAAAATACACCACGTAAACACACCACGCAAACACCACGCAAAAACACCACGTAAACCGCCGCTCCAGCGGCGCACGCAAACACCACGCAAAAACACCACGTAAACCGCGACCCACCCCACGGCGCTCCGGCGCCGCTCCAGCGGCGCACGCAAACACCACGCAAAAACACCACGTAAACCGCGACCCGCCCCACGGCGCTCCCGCGCCGCTCCAGCGGCGCACGCAAACACAACACAAAAACACAACGTAAACCGAGACCTGCCCCACTGCGCCCCCGCGCCGCTCCAGCGGCGCACGCAAACACAACGCAAAAACACCACAAAAAAACACCACGCAAAAACACCACGTAAACCGCGACCTGCCCCACTGCGCTCCTGGGGTGCTGCAGCGGCGCTGCAGCGGGCTGCAGCGGCGCTCCAGCTGCGCTCCTGCGCCGCTCCAGCGGCGCACGCAAACACCACGCAAAAACACCACGCAAAAACACAACGTAAACCGCGACCCGCCCCACTGCGCCCCTGCGCCGCTCCAGCGGCGCACGCAAACACCACGCAAAAACACCACGCAAAAACACCACGTAAACCGCGACCTGCCCCACTGCGCCCCCGCGCCGCTCCAGCGGCGCACGCGAACATAACGCAAAAAAAACACAACGTAAACCGCGGCCTGCCCCACGGCGCCCCTGCGCCGCTCCAGTGGCGCACGCAAACACCACGCAAAAACACCACGCGGAAAAAAAAAACACCACGCAAACCGCGACCTGCCCGACGGCGCTCCGGCGCCGCTCCAGCGGCGCACGCAAACACCACGCAAAGACACCACGTAGACCGCGACCTGCCCCACGGCGCCCCTGCGCCGCTCCAGTGCCCCCACGCCGCTCCAGTAGGAGCTGGATTCTTGACGCTCTGCGCCACTGGCCCATCCAAAAACGATGCCCGGTCAGGTTGAGGTGGCCAGGGAAGCGCAGGAGCAAAGAAGGGGTGCAGCCGCTATCTTTGAAAGGAGAAGGAGGAGGAGGAGGAGGAGGAGGAGGAGGAGGAGGAGGGAGGAGGAGGAAATGTGTGAGGAGGAGGACATGGAGGACGACGTATAAAACACCACGTAAACCGCGACCTGCCCCACTGCGCTCCAGGGGCGTTGCAGCGGCACTGCAGCGGCGCTCCAGCTGCGCCCCTGGGCGCCCTGGCGCCGCTCCACGCATAGCAAAAAAAAGCACCACGTGAACCGCGACCTGCCCCACTGCGTCCCCGCGCCGCCACAGCGGTGCACAAAAACACCACGCAAATACACCACGCAAAAACACCACGCAAAAACACCACGCAGAAAAACACGCCGCGTGAACCGCGACCTGCCCCACTGCGTCCCCGCGCCGCCCCAGCGGCGCACAAATACACTACGCAAATACACCACGCAAAAACACCACGCAAAAACACACCACGTGAACCGCGACCTGTCCCACGGCGCTCCGGCGCCGCCACAGCGGTGCAAAAAAACACCACGCAAAAACACCACGCAAAAGCACCACGTGAACCGCGACCTTCCCCACTGCGTCCCCGCGCCGCCCCAGCGCACAAAAACACCACGCAAATACCCCACGCAAAAACACCACGCAGAACAAAAAAACACGCCGCGTGAACCGCGACCTGCCCCACTGCGTCCCCGCGCCGCCCCAGCGGCGCACAAATACACTACGCAAATACACCACGCAAAAACACCACGCAAAAACACACCACGTGAACCGCGACCTGCCCCACTGCGTCCCCGCGCCGCCCCAGCGGCGCACAAAAACACCACGCAAACACACCACGCAAAAACACCACGCAAAACCGCTACGTGGTGTTTTTGCGTGGTGTTTTTGCGTGGTGTATTTGCGTGATGTCTAATTCACCCTCCAGCGTTCGCGTGGTGTTTTTGCGTAGTGTTTTTGCGTGGTGTATTTGCGTGGTGTTTTTGCGTGGTGTCTGATTTCACCATTAGGACGAACTCTCTTTTCCCAGTATTTTTCTGTTCCTCAGAATTTGCTGACTATCCCTTATCTTTCATCCACAATCCGCCTGTAGGAGGACATGCCCGACCTAAGCAAGGCTACAGCTGCCACGCAGAACAATGTATCGGCCTGCCAGCAGGTGCCCCACGTGTCCCCGACGACCACAGGCACTCATTCTAGGGCTGCGGCCTCCCGCGAAGTTCAGAATCGGCCGAGCAACGCGACCCTGGATGATGTGTCTACGGTGCCCAGAGGGGCGCGGCGGGGTCACATCGCGAAGTAAACTACAATATCGTAGAAGACTCAGGGCCCTGGCACAATGGCGGAATTTCTCCGACTGGTCCCCGGTCCGCGGTGTCCGGTCCCCGGTCCCCGGTCCGCGGCTTGCTTTTGGTTAGGCCTCGCCTTTCTTTTTCGTCGGTCTCTCCCTTTCCCCCTCTGGGCTGCGAGTGGCGGGCGGCGGCCCGCCTTTTTCCTCCACGTCCTTCACGTCCAAGCGTGCGCACACATGCACAATAACAGACACGCAACACACATGTATATATGTATGTGTATATATACAAATATATGTATATGTATATGTATGTATATCATGCAATCATACATACATGTACATCGCATGTACATGTGTCCCACAGCTTCGCATGCGTGCGCCTACATCGACACATACACATACATGCACACGGGAACTCGTCCGTGTACACATGCTTGCACACGTTCTTGTACATTGGCATGCCATGCTACGCACCTGCACTCACAATCTCACGTGCATCCGTTGACGTCTATGCAATCAGACGATGTAAATCAACGCACACAATCACAAAAGCGCATGCGTCGGAGGTTTGGGGGGTGAGACCGAAAAGGAACGGAGACCCCTCGCCGGGCAATCGGTTCGGTCGCGCGCGCGGGCGAGGCGAAATTGCGCAGGTGGGCGAGAGGAATAAACCCGCTGTTGCTAGGGCGAGGCTGGGCCAAACTTTGTTCCCCCTGGTTGGCCAGCGGTGTCGCGGGGTGTCCCGACGCTGTCCCGATGGTGCGTTGCTAGAGCGAAGCTGGGCCAAATGTTGCTCCCCCAAAGAGGCTGGCGGTGGCGCGGGGATATCCCGATGGTGTCCCGATGGTGTTTCGATGGTGTCGGTAGATCGATAGTGGGACTGATAGATCTGTAGGTCGATAGTGAGACCGATATGTAGGTAGTGGAATCGAGCGTGCGATACCGGTCGATTGTGAGACTGATGGATAATGGGATCGATTGCGAGATTGATCGTGTAGCCGATAGAGAAATAGTGGGTCGATTGTGAGACGAATCGTGAGACTGACTGATAGTGAGACTCAAAGATAGATAGTGGGTCACAATTGTGTCAGTTATTTGCCCCTGCATTGTCTCCAGGTGTTCCAGGAGGACTCCAAGAGGACCGACAACCAGATCACCGATCTATGTGGTTTTGGCCCTTCTCGGAGCCCCTCCGAGCTCCTTGGAGAGCCCTAAGGAGAGGCCCCAAGAGGCCTCCAAGAGAGCCTCAAGAGGGCCACAGGAGGGTCCTGCAGAGCTCCAAGAAAGGTCCAAGAGGCTCCAGGAGAGCCAAAAACCAGATAGATCACTGAGCTGTATGGTTGTGGCTCCTCTTGGGGTCCTCTTCGCGTTTGTTTTCCCGTTCGCCGCTAGCCTTTTCGAACACGCCGCGGAAGTTCCCCCTTGTAGAACTCAAAATGGGGTGCTTGGCCGTACGCGGCGTCGCCGGGGAGAGATAGACACTCGGGTTTGCGCCCAGGTGTCTGTCTCTCTGGGCGATGACCTTACCGAATGGCCTGCGTCGGACGCCCGCCGCCACCCTCCATCTCGAGGAATAAGATGTCAGTGCTTGGCCGTAAGCGGCGTCGCCGGGGAGAGATAGACACTCGGGTTTGTGCCCGGGTGTCTATCCCTCCAGGGCGTTGCCCTTGCCCAACCACCTGTGTCGGACGCCCACCCTACATATTGGGGGTTCAGATGTCGGTGCTCGGCCGGGGAGAGATAGACTTTCGGGTTTGCGCTTGAGCGTCTACCACTCCGGGGCGACGCCGTGGGAGCGTCTATCTTTGAGGGGGCGGCGCCCCAGACACGTAGACACTCGGATGTCCACCCGAGTGTCTTGCCACCCCCGCGGGCGCAACATGAATTGCTTCGGGGGCCGTCCAGCCCTAGACCTTTGGTCATTCATGTTGCGCCGACGGGGGTGGCGGGGACACTCGGGCGCAAATCCGAGTCTGCGTGTCTGGGGCGCCGCCCCCTCAAAGCTATACGCTCCCATGGCGTCGTCCTGGAGAGATAGACTACCGTTTTTCGTCGCCCTTGTACTGTTCATCCTCCTTCTCACCCTCCTCCTCATCCGCCTCGTCACCCGCCTTACCACCCCTCATCCACATGATCGGAGGTTGAGGGTTGAGATCGACGTGAAACGGAGACCCCCTACCGGGAGGTCGGGTTCGGTTTCGTGCTCGTGTCCTGCGTGCGGGCGAGGCGAAGCTGCGTGGGCGGGTGAGAGCAATGAACCCGCCGTGACTAGGGCGAAACCATGCCAAATGTTGCTCCCCCCAGTCGGCTGGCGGTGGCGTGGGGGCGTCCCGATGGTGTCTCGATGGGCCCGCCGTTGCTTGGGCGAACCGTGGCCAAATGTTGCTCCCTCAATTTGCTGGCGGTGGCGCGGGAGGCTCGTGGTGGTGCCCCGATGGTGTCCCGACGGTGTTGCGATGGTTCCTACAAGTCAATAGTGGGACTGGTACATATATATGTATGTATGTCAATCGATCATGAGATCGATAAATAGTGGGATCATGTGTGATGTGGGTAGCGAGACCGACTGCGTGATCGATTGCGGGATCGACCGCGTGATCGATAGATCGAAGACGCCTACGGCGAATTACCGCCGCCCCCTGCCTTTTGGAATCGCCCATGTGGTCGAGCGTTGTGGCAAGAGCTCTGCCAAGCTATCGGGCCATGTGTTCCCCCAGCCGTTGTAGAAACCCTTCGGGGAACTTGGGGGAGGATGGCGGGGAAGATCAGGAGGAGCAGGTGGAAGAGGAGGAGGGGGCATCCTCTGGGGGCCCTCTCGGGACCTCCTTGGAACTATCCTGTGAGCCTTTTGGAAGTATATTGGGGGCCTCCTTGGGCCTCTTGGGGGCCTGTGGGGGTTCTCGGGGGCCTCTTTGGCTGTCTTAAGGCATTGCTGGCCCGTCTGACGCCCTCGGAAGCCGTCTTGGGGGCCTCTCTGGGCCGACTTGGGGCCCTCTTGGGGTGCTCCAGGGCCGCCTTGGAGGCCATCCTGGGCGTCTTGGAGGCCTCTTGGGCCTTCTTAGGCCCTCTTAGGACCGTATTAGGGGCCTCTTGGGCCGTTCTGGGGCCATCTTGGAGGCCTCTTTGGCGATCTTGGGGCGACTTGTGGGGGCTCGGGGGCCGTCTCGGGCTGTCGGGAGGCCGAAGAGAAGCACATGCCCAAATCCTTCAAACACGATGAAACATCAATGATGTTGGCCTCTTCGGCCTTCCTGGAGGACCTCTTGGAGACCTCTTGGGCCGTCTTGAAGACCTCTTGGGGACCTCTTGGGCTGTCTTGGGCCATCTTGGAGCCATCTTGGGCTTTCTTGGTGGCCTCCTGGCCCATCTGCCGCCCTCGGAAGCCTTCTTGTGGGCCTCTCTGGGCCGACTCGGGGCCCTCTTGGGGTGCTCCAGGGCCGCCTTGGAGGCCATCCTGGGCATATTGGAGGCCTCTTGGGCCGTCTTAGGGCCCTCTTAAGGCAGTCTCGAGGGCCTCTTGGGGCGTTCTGGGGCCATCTTGGGGGCCTCTTGGGCGCTCTTGGGGCGATGTTTGGGGGCTCTTGGGCCGTCTTGGACCGTCGGAGGACCGTAGCGAAGCACATACCAAATCTTTCGAAACCTAAAGAGCAATGATTTTGGCCTGTTCGGGCCCTCCTGGGGGACCTCTTGGAGGCCTCTTGGGCCGTCTTGGAGACCTCTTGGGTATCTCTGGAGCCGTCTTGGGCCATAGTGATGCCATCTTGGACCATGTTGGAGGCTTCTCGGGCGGACTTGGAGGCATCTTGGACCCTCTTGGGCCGTCTTAGAGGCCATCGTGGCCATCTCGGAGGCCATCTGGGGCCATCTTGGCGGTCTTGAAAGCCGTCTTGAGACGTCTTGGGAGGACTTGTCTGAGAATTGCGCGCCCACTGCGTGACTGGCGGGGCGGGCCGAACCCCCAGGGGAGTGTCCTTCTGGAAAAGACTTAAGCCCACATCCGCCGCCCACTGTTGGCTTGCCACAGGGGTGCCGGGCGTGCTGGATCCTAGACGGCATGGCTACTCGGTTTTTTGTCAGAGGAGCTCCCCCTGGGGGTTCGGCCTGTCCCGCCGGCCCTGCGACCTGGTGGCAAAGGCTTTTCCTGCTCCAGACGGCTTCAATGTGGCCTGATGGCTTCCAAGACGGCCAAGATTCGGGCCGGACGAAAAGGGGGGGATTGGGAAAGGGGGGGTTACGAAATTTGCTGCATGCAGCTGGTTTCGGCCCCACCGAGGGGCCAATTCCTCGATACATAGCCGCCTCCTGCGCCGAGAGGCGCCGGGAAAATCAGCTACGTGAGCTGATTCTCACCCCCCCCCTCTGCTATCCCTCCTTTTCGTCCGACCCGAAAGATGGCCCGCAAGTTCGCCCAAGATGGTCCAAGGTGGTGTCCAAGACGGCCCACGAGAGCCCCAGATACCACCAAGTCCGCCCAAGAAGCCACCGACATGGTCCAAAAGAGACACGGAGGCGCCCAAGAAGCCTCCCCGACGGCCCAAGAGGCCTCCAAGATGTTCTCCAGGAGGGCCCGCAGAGGCCGAATTCACTGACTTTCGTTAAGTTTTTGAAGGATTTTGGTATGTGCTTCGCTACGGTCCTCCGACGGCCCGGCCGAGACGGCCCAAGAGCCCCCAAAGATCGCCCCAAGATCGCCCATGAGGCCTCCAAGATGGCCCCAGAACGGCCCAAGAGCCCCCTAATACGGCCCCAAGGGGGCCTCAAGACGGCCCACGAGGCCTCCAAAACGGCCAAGAAGGCTTCTAGGAGTGCCCTGGAGTACTCAAGAGGGCCCCAAGTCGGCCCAGAGAGGGCCTCAATACGGCTTCTGAGGGCGTCCGACGGGCCAGGAGGCCACGAAGGCGGGGCCAGATGGCTCCAAGATGGCCCAAGGCCGCCCAAGAGGCCCCCAAGAGGTCTTCACGACGGCCCAAGAGGTCTCCAAGATGTCCTACAGGAAGGCCCGAAGAGGCCAAAATCATTCTTTCTCAATCGGTTTGTGGAGGATTTTGGCGTTTGCTTCTGTTCGGCCTCCCGACAGCCCGAGACGGCTCACGAGCCCCCAGAGGTCGCTCCAAGGTCTCCCAAGAGGCCTCCAAGAGGACCCCAAAGCTACCCAAGAGGTCCTCAAGACGGTCCCAATACGGCCCTAAGGCGGCCCACGTGGCTTCCAAAACATTCAAGATGGCTTCCAAGACGGCTTTGGAGCACCCCAAGAGGCCCCAAGTCGGCCCAGAGAGGCCCTCAATACGGCTTCCGACGGCGTCCGACGGGCCAGGAGGCCATCAAGACTGCCCAATATGGCTCAAATATTGCCCAAGACGGCCCAGGGGGTCCCCAAGAGGTCCCCAAGACGACGGCCCAAAAGGCTCCCAAGAGGGCCTCCAGGAAGGCCCAAAGAGGCCGAAACCAGTGTTTTTTTGTTTCAAGGATTCGGGCGTTTGCTTCTTTTCGATCTCCCGACGGCCCGAGACGGCCCAAGAGCCCCCAAAGATGGCCTCAAGATCGCCCACGAGGCCTCCAAGATGACCCCAGAACGCCCCAAGAGGCCCCCAAGACGGCCGCAAGAGGGCCCCAAGACGACCCAAGAGGCTTCGAAGACGCCCCAGATGGCCTCCAGGAGTGCCCTGGAGCACCCCAAGAAGGCCCCAAGTCGGCACAGAGAGGCCCCCAAGACCGCTTCCGACGGCGCCAGACGGGCCAGCAATGCCGTAAGACAGCCCCCCGAGAGGCCCCCAACGGCTTCCAAGAGGCCCGAGGAGGCCCAAGGAGGCCCCCAGTATGTATGTATGTGTGTATATATATATATAGATAGATAGATAGATAGATAAAAAAAAGGCTCACAGGAAGCTCTCAGGAGGCCCCAAGAGTGCCCGCAGAGGCTCCCAAGATGCCCCCTCCTCCTCCTCCTCCTCCTCCTCCTCCTCCTCCTCCTCCTCCTCCTCCTCCTCCTCCTCCTCCTCCTCCTCCTCGGGGCCAGTCGGCTGGTGGGCGCGCGCCCACGACCTGCGGGGTCCACGGTCTACCTGGCCACCCGGCGCTGCGCGACCTGCGGCCCCAGCCGCGAAACGACGGTGGCGCTCGTGGCCAGGCACGCGAGCTGGATCTGGAAGCGGCGAGTCTCCCTGGGACGGCTGCAGAGGGCGTGGGCCACAGTCGCGGAGAAGTTGCTCGGGCGGCCGTCGCGGGCGCCGGCCAGGGGTCCGATGTCAGCCACGACTCCCACGCGATGGAGGATAGGACGGTGCATGTGGTCCACCACAGTAGTGGTCACGGACGAGGAGCAGCACATTCAGCTGTTCACGACATCGCCGTCGGACCTCCAGGCCCTCCTGGTTGCGGGGGTGAGCCTCTGGCAGGGACGACACATCATGGGGCACTTTGAGGAGCCAGCAGGGAGCCAGCAGGAGGGCAGCTCTGGCTTTTGCTGCGCTTATGCGTGGGCGGCAAGGGCGCGGAGCTTCCAGAATGACCAGCCGCCACCAGCTTGAGGATTCACTGGGCGGCCGCGCCGTGGACCAGGCAGCGGCTCCATGAGGTGCGCCTGTCGAACTCGGCGATGTGCTTGGCTTGTGGGGACGAGGCCGACACCCCTGGGTACAGGTTCCATGGATGCGAGGCGCTGCCCATGGCGCGGCATGGCGAAGAAGAGCAGGCAGTATTGCCAGAAAAATGTCCGGAGGTTTGGACGAGCATGCGAGACAAGGGCTTGCAGCTTGGGCATAACATGCCAAGTTTCGGAGGTTTTGAGCACGAGGTCGGGCTTCCAGTCTCGCCGCCGCGCGTGCCACCAGCGTCGCGGTAACATCGTGTGCACAAGCGGCTCAGGGCTCGCCAGCAGCATGCCCGGATTGAGACGCTCTGGTTGGTCGGTGGTGCAGTTGGGAGCCAACGGGGTCCCAGTGCGCGCGGCCTTCGGCGCTGCTCGGCCCTCTCCAGACAGTAGGGCGCGCCTATCGGCACGCGCTCCTGCAGACGGTGCATTTCCTCGGGTCGCAGGTGGAGCTCGTCGCCGCGGACTTGCTGGCGCTGGCGCGCGAGGCGGACTCGCGGGGCGAGGAGCTGGAGCAGGCGAGGGCCGCGCGCGCCACCGAGTGGAGGAGTCGGCGACGCCGGCCGCGCCGCCACCACGCGTTCTGGATCCCAGCCCACAAGGACGTCCAGGTCTACTTGGAGCTGGACGTCCACCCGGTGCTCTACGCGGGCAACATGTGGGCGGACTGGTTCGCCAAGCAAGGGCCGCTGCAACGCGCGGTGGCCCAGGTTTACTTGGACGTTTTCGAGATCGCCGTGCAAAGCTACAGGAAGGTGGCGGCCTACATCGGTTTGGCCATGCAGCGCCGCCTCCAGCTCGGCGAGTGGCAACAGCCTGTGAGGGCGGTGCCGCCGCCACGTACAGGGCCATGCCCACGCGTGAGGGTGGTGGAGCGCGTGCTGGTGGACGTGGGTGGCCGCCGTCGGCTGCTTTGCAGGGAGTGCGGCAGGCGATCGCGGACGCGACCTGCAGCAGTTCCTCAGGGCAGCGCGTGGGCCGTCGGCGCTGGCTCGCATCGAGGCAGGCCGCACTTCGGGGCCCAGGTAGGCGGACCCACTGCAGAGCCCCAGGCCACGGCGTCGGATTGCGAGGCTGATTGCAGCGGCAGCGCGGCCAGCGGGCCCCACCAGTACGGCAGCAGTGCTGAGGATGGCCCTACCGAAGCTGGCGCAGCGGTTGGCATGTCGACTGCGGTGCCCGCGGGCCACCCGAGCGCCGCGGGCCCTCAGGCCGCCCTCGGCGCGTGGCTGGGAGAACGCGCCGTTGCTGGAGGGGCGGCGTGGGCGGGTCCGCAGTCGATTGAAGGGGCGGCATGTTGGCGTGGGCGTGGCGGAGGGCAGCTCTCTGAGCACCCTGCGCTCACGCCCCCGAGCCAGGGGCAGCCGCGCGACAGCTCCAGGGTGAGACGCCAGGCTCGGAAGACGGAGACGGACAGCTGCCAGTCTGCGCAGTTTTTGGTTCCGGTGACCAGAGATGTTTTTTCCTCTGGACTGAGCCCCCAGGTTGCCAGGGACGTGCGTCCCCCTGGACTGGGTGAGCGACCCAGGCAGGACAGCCGCGGGCGTGCCGTCGGCGATCCGCAAGAGATGGGCGGCATGATGGGGGCTGCGGTCGCTGCTGCGAAACGTGGGGGCGTGGGTGCTGCGGGTCGAACCGCACGGGAGATCGGCCTTACTTTGCGCGAACCGCTGGTCCCGAAGCGGCTCTCGCCAAGGCCCCATGCCGTCGCGGAGCAGGAGGCTGCATGGGGTCAGAACGCAAGCCCCAGCCTCCAGGTGCACCCAAGGGGTGAACAGCGCGAGGGGCTGGGCTCAGTCGCGGTTCGATTTGCCAACGCCTGCCGCCTGGTGCACCCATGCGGTATACGGCGAGAGGGGCAGGACAGCGTCGCCAAGTTTTGCTGAGGCTGGTGCTACCGTAGCTGGGGCAGTGGTTGGCTTGTCGGCTGCGGTGCCCGTGGGCCATCCGAGTGCCGCGGGCCTTCGGGCCGCCGTCGGCGCCAGGTTGGGAGGGCGTGCCGTTAATGGCGGGGCAGCGCGGGCGGGCCCACAGTCGGTTGGAGGGGCGGCGTGGTGGTCTGGGCGGGGCAGGGCGCAGCTCATGGAGCACCCTGAAACCCCGCCCCTGGGCCAGGGGCAGCCACGCGACCGCTCCACGGTGCGAGGCCAGGCTCGGACGACGGAGACGGCCAGCGCTCAGTCTACACAGCTACTGACCCAGGTGGTCAGAGACGTGCAGTCCATGAAATGGGGCCCCCAGGTGGCCAGGGGCGCGCATTCCCCGGGACTGGGCTGCGGGCGTGGCATCAGCGAGCAGAAGGAGATGGACGGCTTCGCGGGAGCTGGTGGCGGTGCTGCGCTACGTGAGGCGAGGGCGCTTCGCTGGCGCGGCCTAGCGCTGGGCCCCAGTTCCCGCCGCCGCCGCCGCCCGGGCCGTCGGCGCCAGTGGTGCGAGGCTGGCAGGGCGCCGGCGGCGGCAGCTGCGCGCGCTGCGCGCGGCCAGCGTGGCGCACGGCAGCGGCGGCGCGGCGCTGGAACGGACGGCGAGGGCCGCGGGTCGATCCGCGCGGGAGATCGGCTTTGCTTGGTGCGAGCCGCTGATACCAGAGAGGCTCTCGCCGAGGCCCCCGCCGCCCCGCCGCCTCAGCGGGTCGCAGGAGCTGGGCGGCATCGCTGGGGCGGAGGACAGCGCCGCGCGACGCGGAGGCGAGGGTGCGATGCAGGCGCGGCTCGGCGCTGGGCACCCGCCGCCGCCGACGCCGCCTCGGCCGTCGGCATCAGTGCCTGCGCGCGAGGCTAGCGGGATGTTGGCAGCGGCAGCGGCGAGGGCGCGGCAGTCGAGCGGTCTCGCGGTCCCCCGCGGCAGGCGAGCCTCGCGATGCTGCTGCGCAGCGGATCGAGGGGCGCGAGGCCAGCCGCGACACGGCCGCCAACGCAGTGCGTTTCGTGGCGCCCCTGCGACAGGACAGGCCGCAGCCTCGGCCTGCGGCGCGCTTCGCCAGCTGCAGCCGCAGGCCCCAGGTGGCGGTGGGCAAGCGGCAGCCCAGGGAACCGCTGCCGCGCGGGCCGCCCAGGCCAACCGCCACGGAGAGGAGTCTCGCGAGATGGGCGCGCTGGCGGATGGAGGCCACCCTCGCCGAGGAGCAGCCGGCGTTCGACTGGAGGCAGCACTGCGTGCCGTGCGTCGAAGCAGTGCTGGGCCAGCCGCGGCAGCGCGCGCTCGCGCGCGTCATGGGGCGCACCGCGGCGCAGCTGACCCGCGAGATGTGCGACGGGGCTTGGGCGCGTGGCGGGGCCAACCGCGGGGCGTTCAGGCGATGCCGCAGCTGCCTCGCGTTCTCCCCGGCGTGGATGACCGACTCCATGCGGATGTACGAGACGGTGGCTTTGCGCCAGTGGCTGGCTGACCCAGGGCGCCCGCCTGGCGCGCCAAGGATTGGCTGGGCGCCTGGCAAGCTCAGGAGGGCACAGGCGCAGGTCTCGGGGGCGGCCGCCGCAGGCGCGATGCCCAGCAGCCAGCGCGACGGACACCCCGCGGGGGAGCAGGCCGTTGGCCAGCCCGGCGCCGCTGGCGCGGCAGCGCTGCCGCCCGTGGGCGCCGCTGGGCCCAGCGGCGAGGAGGAGGAGGAGGAGGGAGGAGGAGGAGGAGGAGGAGGAGGAGGAGGAGGAGGAAGACGAGGAGGAGGAGGAGGCTGGGCCCGCCCCGCGGTCCTCGCCGCCGCCGCCGAGTCCCTCGCCACCGCCCAGCGGCGAGGAAGGCCAGGCGGTGGCGCCCGCAGCTGCGGCGCGGCCCACCAGCGGCCGAGGCGCGGCGGCGGTGCGGCGCGGCCCACCCGAGGCCGCGGCGCACGCGGCGGAACGGCGAGGCGCCGTTCGGCCTCAGCATTGCCCTCGTCCGAGGGCTTGCGAGGCGCGGTTCGGCTGACGGGCTGCGCTTCCACCCTCCTGATCTCCAGATCTCCTCCTGTTCCTCCTCCTCCTCCTCCTCCCTTCCCTCCTCCTCCTCCTCCTCCCTCCTCCTCCTCCTCCTCCCTCCTCGTCCTCCTCCTCCTCCTCCTCCTCCTCCTCATCATCATCATCATCATCATCATCATCATCATCATCATCATCATCATCATCCCCCTCCTCCCCCTCCTGATCTTCACCGCCATCCTCCCCCAAGTGTTCCCCGGAGGGTTTCTACAAGGGCTGGGGGAACACGTGGCCCGATAGCTTGGCAGAGCTCTTGCCGCAACGCTCGGCCACATCGGCGATTCCAACAGGCAGGGGTCGGCGGTGATTCGCCGTTGGCGCCTTCGATCTTAGGAAATCCAGCACGCCGGGCACCCGTGTGGCATGACCACATGGAGCGGCGGATACGAATGGTCTTCGGTCCATCCCGCCACCGTGCTTGGGTTGTCGGTCAATCGCCTTTTGAGCGTTTGTTGGGATCTCGTGGTAGGTCTCGGGGGCCTCTCGGAAGTAGTTTTGAAGCTTCTTGGTGGCCGTTTGGGGTTCTTTTGGGCCTTATAGGGGGCCTGTTGGGGCCTCTTGGGGTCTCTTGGAGGCCTCTTGGGGGTCGACAGCTTGAAATGTCAGCGGGGGCCCCCGTCTGGGCCCCCTCTCGGAGCCGTACTGGGGCCTCTTGGGCCGCCTTGGAGGCCTCTTGGGGCGTTTTGGGGCCTCCTGGGCCGTTTCGGGTGCTTTTCGGGCCGTTTTGAGGCGATCTTTGGGGCTTCTTCGGCCGTCTAGGAGCTTCGGGACGCCGAAAAGGCGAGTAACCCAAGAAACTTCAAAAGTGATCGTTTTCCAAACTTCATTGATCGTGTCTCGGGGGAGGTTGGGCGGGGGGCCGTGTAAGATTGGCGTACCTTGAAGTATCGCATGGTGCATTGTGCTATATCTTGCGTGTCCGCTCAAGCTCCCCTCCCTTTGAATATTTTTCCCTGCCCTGCCCTCACGTACACGTGAGGGATGATAATGTACTGAGACCTACTACAACTCGAGTTTGTAGTATGTTGTGAAGTTGGTCGATGTATTTCGTCTCATCGGCCTCCCGATGAATATGATATGCTTGGCCCATCTGGGCCCGCCTGGAGCGCGTGGTTGAAAATATTGTGGCTGCACATCCTGTCCATAGTCGCTTCGCGGCGTTGCTGCACGCCCGGCCGCTGAACAGATCTCTTCAGCTGCGCTGGCCCCCTGCCTGACACCGAGACTATACGATAATAGATGGAAAATAATGGATTGTTGCCTGTTGGGGTCTTCTTGGGAGGCGTCTTGGAGTTTTTTATGGGGCGTCTTGGGGGCCTCTTGGGCCGTCTTGGTGCCATCATGGGCGTCTTGAAGCGGTCTTTCGGCGACTCGGGGCCCTCCTGGACTGTATTGAGAACGTCTTCGGGCTATCTTGGCCCGTCTTGCGGCCTGCCCGAGGCCCGAAACAGTCATTCGGGAAGACCATACAAGGCCCAGGGGAGGTGCGCCAATCCATTGAAGATTTGCGAATTTTGATTCCAAGCCCCTTGGGAATGCTTAATCCAGAGCTGAGGACTCGAAGGAGGTACCTGAGGACACGCCCACTCCATGCCGAGGGCAGCTGATATAGTAGGACCGATTGCGAGATGGATCGTGAGACCGACAGATCGTGATCATGATAGATCGATCGATAGGAGGTCACGGTCGTGTCGTTCATTTGCCCCCGCACTGTCTCCAGGTACTTCGAGAAGAATCCGAGAAGACCGAGCAGCATGTACGTATGCCTCACGGATCTATTCGGGTTTGCTCCCTCTTGGAGCCCCTTCCGAGGTCCTCCGTAGCCATTTGGGCTCAAGGCTCCCTTGGGCGCAAGGTATTCCGCCTGCAGCCCCTGGAAAAGTATTTCCAAACAACAAATGTCCTCGGCCGCCCTGATTGACCCAGAAAAGGGGGAAGCATCCACCGAGGATGGTGATTGCGAGGAGTGTTCTACCTCCGGTCGGCTCTCCATCTCTTCAGACCCATGCGAGGATAAGGAAACGGGCGACACCAATCCCACAAACGCTGATGACACCAACAGTATGCGTGGCAACGCAGCCAAATTACGCTCGCTGGTAGCTATACTCGCTCTGGTGATTTCGTCTTTCTCCAATTCGAGCCAGTCCGTGGCAATAAAGATGGCCGGGCGCGCCGGCTGTCAGGCCCTAGTTGCTGCAACAGGTCGTTTCTTGATCCAGACTACAATTTCCAGTTGGAGCCTAGGGGGCATCATCACCCCAGCGTATGATATCTGGTTTATTGGGGGCAGTCGACGGTTTTGGATCATTATGCGATGTGCGTCTGGCAGCTTGAACTTTGGTGTCTTCTCAGTCGTCGTGACATCGATGGCAGTAGGCGAAGCAACCATGATTAAGTATGCATCGCCCGCAATTACATGCGTATTGGCTCGTTTCATGCTGGATGAAAGATGGGGGTGGTCAGAGGGCGCGGCTTTATTGGCATGCACGTGCGGAGTGGCTCTTGTCGCATCAGCGGGTGCAGATCACAGCAGCACGCATCATACTGGGCATCTCGGCTACTACTGGGCAATCACACTCGGGTTGTTTGGATCGCTCTGCAACGCGATCAGGAACATCTCCCTCAAGCGGCTCGGCAGAGCTACGGAGACCGCTGGCGACAAGAGTTCCACGACCACGGCACTGCAGGCTGATCTGATGACATGGTTGACCGGTGTCATCTCGGGTCAGGCGAAAGGGGGGGATTGGGAGAGGGGGGGTTACGAAATTTGCTGCATGCAGCTGAGTTCGGCCTCACCGAGGGGCCCATTCCTGGATACATAGCCGCCTCCGGCGCCGGGAGGCGCCGGGAAAATCAGCTACGTGAGCTGATTTTCAACCCCCCCCTTTGCTATCCCCCCCTTTCGCCCGACCCGATCATCGGTCTGGTCATGTGCGGCACCTCCGCGTTGATAGTAGAGGGCCCCGGGGCATTCTCCACGCTGGGCTCGCCGGTCTGCCTGCTGTGGGTTGCGGCGGTCGGCGCTGCGGGGTACTGCACGCAGTGGTCCATCAACTGGGGGGCGCAGGGCGGCACCGCGGTGCTCAACAGCTTGATCAGCTACCTCGACGTGGTGTTTTCATTGATCTGGCAGGTGGCCGTCTTCCAGGAGCCGCTGCTGCCGAAAGTCGTGGCCGGCGCCACGCTGGCGTTCGTGTCGGTGGCATTGCTCACGGCCCAGAAGGCATGCCAGCATTAGCCTGAGCGATTTCGCGTAGATCGCAAGTCTTGCTGCAGCCAGGGGTCTTCTCAGGGGGCTAACGGCCTTGGCAGGTTGTTTTCGAAGCTGCTTAATTATGTTGCAAGTTTGAATGTTTCAGGGGGGAGCCCTTGCGCAGGTAATTAGGAGTACAGAGCATCTCCCTTGAGGTGTTGCACGTCACAGAAATGGTTGTCTTTAGCCACTGGCATGCTTGGTAATCTGATAGTGGAACTTAGTACTGACGGCTTGGCGGCAGCCACGTTGCTTTAGTGCCTTGGGGTCGTTTTTTCCACAGGACTTTGACTGAGGTATGGTTGCTTTGTCGGTCTCAGTGTTCGTTTTGCGCTGCACAGTGCCAGTCATATGCATCGATCGGCCCTGACCATCGATCCATCCAGTTGTTCAGCCTTGGCCTAGGCAGATGCTAATCCATACCACATTGTAGTTCGTTCAATTCGTTCGCCAATCCCCTTCTCCCAGGGGTGCCAGTCATGCCGTGCCAGCAACCCAGGCTAGACTTTTGCTGGACTCTTCGCATGCTTCGTGGACAAGGCAAAGCCTTCCCTATCACGTGAGCACCTCTGGCTGTCTTAGGTGAGGTTTGGATAGGAAGCCGGTATATACAACATGCACCATCGCCCATCGCTGGCCCTGGCAAGGCCATTGTATGCCTGGGATGGAGCATTGACCATCATGGCCTAGGCCAGGCGGGCATATGCCCCAGTGGAGGGCCCAGGATGGGCCTGGACAGGGCTGGCGGTGGTGTGGAGGTGTCGGTTTGTAGGTTTCCAGCACGTTCGGTGGACCCGTGTGTGCCCAGCGAACTACCATCTGCTTATCTGAGTAGGTATGTAGGTTGGTCACGTTGGGATGGCCAGGGGCGCACATGTGTCTACCATGTTTCACTCTTTTGTTTTAGGATGCGTTCGATGTGCGCAGCGGGTAAGCAAGGGCAAAGTCAACCCTACCTTCGAGCAGCTGCGCATCAGAGTGTTGCGCGTTCATGTTGCAACCAATTTAGAGCCACGTGCCAGGGCACGATTTCTGGTCTCAGTCAGCCAGGCATCGCTAGTCACGTTCGATCCTGCAGGAGTACAGAGGGCATCATGCGCAAGGGAAGAAGGAGGAGCAGCAACGAGACAAAGATCACGAGCTTTGCCTCGGCCCTGTCGCCCTTGTGGCGCAAGGCCCGTGCGATTGGCCCATTGGCTGGTCCTGGTCTCAGTGACCAGTATCTTGTTGAGCCAGCGGATCCATGACTTGCGGGGGCCTTCAAAAATTGCCGTTCGAGTTTCGCAATTCAGGAATGTCAGGCATTGTAACGTGTCCTCCGAGCTCCTCGGAGAGTCCCAAGAGGGGCCCCAAGAGTCTTTCAGGAGGGCCCAAGAGCGCTCCTAGAGGGCCACAAGAGGGCCCTTCAGAGGTCCAAGAAACGTCCGAGAGGGCTCCAAGAGAACGCAAACACATACAGATCACTGATCTACATGGTTATGGCCACTCTTTGAGCCACTCCGCCTCCGAGCTCCTCGGAGAGCCCCAAGAGGCCCTCAAGAGGGCCACAAGAGGGCCATTCAGAGGCCCAAGAAGGTCTACGAGGGCTCCAAGAGAGCCCACATCCAGATATATCACTACTTTGTCTGGTTTTGGCCCCTCTTCGCGCCCCTCCGAGCTCCTCCGAGCTCCTCGGAGAGCCCCACGAGGCCCCCAAGAGGCCCCCAAGAGGGCCCTGAGGTGTCCAGAGGTGTCCCACGGTGTTCCGTGGTGCCCCATGGTGTCCCGTGGCGCGAGGGTGTCCCGTCATGTGTGGTGTACCATGGCGCGGGGGTGTCGCGTGGTGTCGTGCGGCATGCCGTAGAGGTACACAGCAGGTAAGAACGTGGCATACGCTACGACATCATACTCACGTCTTAGTTGTATGAATGTGTGCGTGTGTATACTTACATGTGTATGTAGTGTGTTAGCGCATGTGCGTTAGCATGCATTGGCACGGCCATGTGCATATACAGCTGAATATATGTGCGTGTGTAAGTTGATGGGCACGTAGGCGCAAATAAGTATGCACGTGTTGACGTATGCCGGCGTATTGCGTACACACCATGGTTTACATCATCCATCTTTTTGGTGTATGACATACGAGATATACGCATGGCATGCACTACGCATGCACATGATACATGTGTATACACTTGTACTTATGAATGTGC
This sequence comes from Prorocentrum cordatum, assembly GCA_963575745.1. Taxonomy (NCBI): domain Eukaryota; class Dinophyceae; order Prorocentrales; family Prorocentraceae; genus Prorocentrum; species Prorocentrum cordatum. The sequence goes on from CAUYUJ010014538.1 coordinate 575,276, forward strand.
ATCGCACACGTGGGGGACATACTTATGAACCCACGGTGCGTATGTGCATGGCTGTGCGTGTCAAATGGTCGCGTTTTTTTTTTCTGTATGGTCTTTACTAATGACATCTGCTTGCAGGCGTGGGTTTCAGGTATTTCGCACGTATGGCGGATATTATATCGACTGCTGCATCGTCGTCTATGCCATGTAGCGCGAACCAGGGGAGCACTCGGGTCTATGCATCTAGATATTTGTTAACCGCAGTGTGGTTGCATGTCAGCGCGGGCTTCGGCGGGAGGGCGTCGGAGGACGAGGAGGGCGCCATCGCCTGCTGGGAGCCAAGAGGCGGGAGAGGTGGAGGGGGACCGACGAGAGAGACAAAGACGAGGCCTAACGAAAGGCAAGGCGGTCCCCGGTCCCTCGTCCCTGGTCGCTGATACCGGGTCCCCAGTCCCTGGTCCCATGTCCACGGTCCTGCAGTCTCCGGTTCCCTGTCCCCGGTGCCTGGTTGTTGTCCCCGCTCCTCAATTCTCGGTCCCCCCATAGCATACAAGACACCCAACAGACAGAGATTGGACTCGGGTTTGCCATGATGTCCCAAGCAGTTTTGGAGTTTCAATAAGAATGGGAACGGGGAAGTTATTCTGCCTATTTTCGTAGATCTTGGACCACCGGCTTCAGACACCCCCACATGTCCATCTTTATTCCGTGTCTACCCATGTCTAGCACTACGCGTGTCTATTTGTTTGCGAGATGTGTCTATCGTATTGTGCTTACTCCTGTCCGTTGCGCGTTTGTTGTCCGTATTTGTATATGCATAGGCGCGCGTGTGTGTAGATGTATACATATATACTTCTTTCCCACTCCATCGCGCTCCTAGGCACTCTTCCCCGCTCCCCCCCTGACGTCTCCCCTCTCCATTGCAACCCTCGGCCCTCCTCGGCAATCCTGTGGACTTCTCTCCACTCCACTCCTCGGCATTCCTCCCTACTCCAGACTCCTTGTTTCATCTCTCTCATCGGCGCTTCTCCCGACTCCTCGGGCCTCCTCCCTCTTCCATCGCACTCCCTGGCGCTCTTCGGCACTCCTCCAGACTCCTCCACGCCCAATCGCACTCCTCAGCGAACCTCTCGATTCCTCCCCACTCCATCGTACCCCTCGGCGCTCCTCCTGGCTCTTCCCGACCTCCCTGCTCAATCGCGTTTCTCGGCATGTCTTCTCGCTCCATCGCACCCATCGGTGCTTCTTCCCACTTCTCAGGATTCGTCCCCACTCCATCGCACTCCTCGGCACTCCACCCAACTCCACCGACTTTTCCTCTCTCCATTGAAACCCTCGGCACTCCTGTGGACACCATCCCACTCCACTCCTCGGCTCTCCTCCCTACTCCAGACTCCTCGCTCCATCTCACTCGTCGGCACTCCTCCCGACTCCTTCCCACTGTCTCGCACTCCTCGCGCCCCACCCGCTCCTCCAGACTCCAGCCCACTCCATCGCACTCCACGGCGCTCCACGCCACTCCTCCCCACTCCACTGCACTGCTCCGCTCTCCTCTTGACTTCTCCCCTGTTCATCGCACTCTTCCTCACTCCTCCAGACCTCCCCGCAGTCCATCGCACTCCGCAGCGCCTCTCAAGCCTCTTCCCTTACCTTCGCACTCATCAACGCTTCTCCCCGCAATTCCCCTTACCATAGGACCCCTCACACGTGGATGTGCATGTGCACGGGACTACGGACTACGTGTATGTTTTATGTTTCCGTACACGCACCTGTGTGTATATTCACATGCAGTCACATCCGTAAGCTCGTATGTCATTCGTTGCCTTTTTGCACGAGCCCGTCTTCGGACATGTGTCCGTGTCTATTCGTGTCCATTCGTGTCTACTTCGTGTCTGTGTAGTACGCGTATCTTATGTTCGTCTATAATATTGACGTTCGTCTCTATGTATGGTGCCATGTCGTGTTTATTTTCATGTATTTGTGTTTGTCTTGTAAACCACACTTCGCGTCAATTCCAATTTCCTTATCGCCTGTGTTTTGACAGTGTGCGCGGCGCAAAGAAATTGAGACGGACTTTTATTAGAAGCTGTGCAACCCTTTCCAGGAAAACGCCAAGAAGATAGACACCCTCTCTTGTAAGCTATAGGGCCTGGTCCCCGGTCCCAAGTCCCTGGTCCCCAGACGCCGGTCCCAAGTCCCTGGTCCCTGGTCCTTGGTCCCACGTCCCTGGTCCTCGGTGCCTGGTCCTCGGTCCCTGGTCCCCGGTCCCCGCCGGGGTCGGGGCCGGTCTCTGGGTCCCGTCCCTGGTCCCCCAGCCCCGTTCCCGGGCCGCCAGCCTGGACCGCAGCTCAGGTGATTCCTCCGAGCGGGTCATCGGAATCACTCTCGGGCTCCAGAGGCTCGATTCGGCGAGCCCCGCTGGTGAGTGAACGGCGGCGAAGTGTCGAGCGGGAGCTCCCTCTCTGGCCCGCAGACCAATTGGGGCAGGTGCCATCGGCGTCGTTGCACGTGGAGCCCACTGAGCAGCGCACGGGTCATCGGCCATCGTGTCGGTTTTCTTATCCGACTGCGCCACTTCACCACCCATCCCACTTAGGCGCCCATGCCGCGCAGGAGCGAAGCCTTTTCTGAGTTTGCGGACCTCGTCTCATTCACCCGTCTCAGGCAAATGGTCGAGCCAGACCGACCTGTAGTCTTTGACCGGCCGCATCACCTCCAGATGCAGACGACGCTCCTCTTTATCGTCCCGAGTGCCGGGCGTCAGCTCTCTGCTCAGCGATAGGGTGCGGGGCGAGATCCAGGGCCTCTCGGGCGAGGCCGTGTTCTCCGGATTGATTGCAGCAGCCGAAGAGCGAAAAGTTGGCAGCATAGTCGCATCTAGTTCCTTTGCCATCCAGCCAGCGGTCGCCCTCCCCGCCGCCTCCCCGAAAGCCTCTGCGAAGGCAGCCGCCCTTGGCGGGCTCTGGAGGGCTCGGAAATCTGGCTGCGGAGTGCGAGTTTTCTTGTCGACCGACTCTTCGAGGTCGAGGTCGGCACAAACCATGAAGTAGTGAGAAGCCATCGCCCAGCGACGGTCCCTGTGCACATCCGAGAGGTGCTGGGTCCAGCCCTGTGATATTTGAGCGAAATCAATTTGTTCAAAATTATCTCGGGACGGGTGGTCGCACGGCCTTCTGCCCACGTTGTAGCAAATGATCTGCTTCTCTGGCGGATTGTCGAACATAGCATTCCCAATGAGTGGTTTCTGGATCACGCAGAGCTCGGCGAGGAGGCTCCGACTTGACGACGGATTGTAGACCGCGCCCAGAAGTTTGAATTTGTATGGTTTCCGTGCTCTTCGCCCAGATACCTGCGACGGAGCCGAGCGCTGAAGTCCCCCAAGACCAGGGCAGGGCCATGCCGGCAGCCGCTGTCGATGAAGGCACTGAGGTTAGAGTCGTATTGCCGTCGGTCTTGGAAACTCTGGACGCTATGGGGAGCGCACGTAGTGTATATCATGCTCTTGCCGCCTTTCACGCGCAACTTCGGGGGCGCCATCCTAGAGTCCCGCTGCCTAAACCCCACGACGGCCGTGCGGATGCGCGGCGAGACTATGAAGCCGACCCCAGCCGTCTCTTTCTCCTTTGGGTCCGAGGCGCTGGAGAGGACGCGGAGGAATCCGTCGCCAGAGACGGAGAACTCGGCTCCGGTCTTGTGTGTCGCTTGGATGCACATCACGTCGATTTGCGTGGGTTAGGATGTTCCAAACCTACGTTAGCCTTGATCACCACAGAATTTCGAGCACCAAGAACGTACCGAAACTTGACGGGTTTCACATGTCGGGCCCTGGGAGGCGATACTCGTCCGGCACTGTTTCGACATTTTCCGGGGTGCTCGGAATTGTTTCGGGGATGGGGTCCCTCAGTACGATGGGAGCAACAGAATGCATGGGTGTCATATATGCCATTCAAGTTCTGCCTGCTTGGCCTCGTGGAGGCTCTCAGCGCTCCAAGATGCTATCCGCAGCCTCCGGGGGCGCGGCCGCAGGGCGCCACCCTGGAAGCGCAGTGCTTCGGACGCCCAGGAGGGAGAGCGGGAGGTGGCTGCAGTAGTGCCGGCTGCTGGTAAACATGCTTGGCAGGAGTCGGAATGTGATCCTTTCTGCTATTCATTGTTTTGCCGATCGGCGCGGGCCCCCGCACCCCCCCGTCCCCCTCCCCCCGTGGAGTAGATCTTGGCTGTTTTTCGCGCTTGTTTCGAGCGGGCGGAGTCCCTCCCAGAGGCCGCACTGCTGCAAACAGTGGCAGCACGCAGAGGTCCAGAGCCAGGACCCCCCCCTCCCCCTCCCCTTCCGCCCAATGTCGAAACGCCGAATAAAAAAACGTTGACGAGTCGGAAGAATGAATTCGGTCATGGTTAATGGCCGCAGTAGGGCCGACGGCGAACTCGGGAGAAACATCGCTCATTTGCCGTGCTTTCTCCTGGGGCCGCCGACCAGCCCTTCGCGCCTCCCGTGAGCCCCTGCGAGGCCCGCGGGAGCAGGTCGTCAGGCTTCTTTCTCAGGTCCTTGATCGAGGAGTGGTGGTGGAGCTCGGACCACGTCGCCCACTCCCCCTGCCACTCGTACTCCACGGTGGTGCCGGAGACGCTCACGGTAAGCGCGTGCTCGCCTCCCACCTTGAGCGCGTGCGGCGCCGCGTTGCTGAACGAGATGGTGCACGGGACCTGCCACTCCTCCCGAACCCGCTTCAAGCCCAGGCAGGAGTTCCTCGCAGCACGTTCGCTGGCCGCTTGGTCCTCCGTGGCCCAGACCTTCTTCTTGCCTCCACTGGCGAGGGCCGCACCACGGAGGAGTGCCACTGCCTGGTCCCGCACCGCAGTGTCAGAGAACTCGGCGACGACGACGCCCTTCAAGTCGCCCTTGACGCACAGTCGGGGCGCTGAAGAAGGAACCCTTTTCGTTGGGGAGGAGCTCCGTGTTCCTTGATTGTTTCGCAGCTTGCCTCAGGCTTTCCTTAGGTTTTCGATAGGAAATCGAAGTTTAACTTATGGAAAATAGGGGCCTCGTTCCTTATTTAGGGTTCCTTAGGTCAACGCCCCGACTGTACATGTTCGTGAGCTGCCCTTTAGGTCAACGCCCCGACTGTACATGTTCGGCGGCCTCCGAGAAGTGCCCGAAGCAGTCCAGACTGCCGAGCACCAGTGGCCGCTTTCCTGTCGACCCTTGGCATCGCTCGGACGTGTGCATTTTTCCTTCGGCGAGGACCATCGAGGAACATCCTTGATCACCTGGCGAAAAAACCACGCACGAAACCGAACAAAAAAACAGGAAATGGACGTCCGAGCGATGGCCAGGACCAGCGGAATGTTCTTGGTGAGGGGCGCCTGATGCGAAGCCTGGCTCGCGAAGGCCTGCTGGATGCTCTCCTAGATCGTCACGTCGATCTCCGCGGCGCTGGGGGGGGGGCCTGCATGGCCGCGTAGATGCTCTCGAGCTTCTCTATATATGCGCAGGTCCGCATCGGTCAGCTTCGCATCCGCGTCGTCCAAGCGGCCCTCTAGGGAACTGCTCATGTCGGTAACTTTGCTGTCGAGCTTCATGAACCGTTTCTTGAGATCTGCCACCACCGAGATCACGGGGCCCAGTTGCTGCTGAAGGAGAGCAGCAATTCCGGCCATCATGACAGGCTCCTCGTCCTTGTTCGAGGAGGCAGCCGCAGCGCCGAAATCAGGCTGTGGAGCGTCCCTCTCGGCCGAGCCATCCACGTGGCCTCCAGGCATCTGCACGTACCCCTGATCCTCCGCGCGCATCTCGCCGAGGAGCGGGGTCGCTGGGGCGTCAGGGCCATGTCCAGAGCGGTGATTTTTGGCCATGTTCTCCCAAGTGTCCTGGACGAGATGCCCGACCGGGGTGCCTGGAGCGCGGGTGCAGCCACTGGCTGCTGGCGACGCCAGTGCCGGAGTCGCCATGGCGAAAGCTAGCTGGAAGGGCTGATCTGGAGCGATGAATCGATCATCTCGGAGATCTGATGGCTTGAGCCAAAATCGCTGCTTCGGAAACATCTCCAAACCTCCTTTCCGGAACATCTCCGAGCATCTCTGGGGCGGGCGAAACCATCTCCGAAACATCTCTGGGGGGCGAAGGCATTCCCAAACATATCCGGAACATCTCCGAAGCATGTCAGACGCCCCTTGCGAAATCGACAGACGATACGGCCACGCCGAACGAAACCGCGGCCGCGCAAACCCGATTCTGTTCACGGAGCGAACTTCGCGTGAAATGATGCACAATGCAGAGCAGAGGTGGTCACGCGAGCCTGATTCCGTTCGCGGGCCGAACCTCGGCCGAAAAGCGTCTCCAAACATCCCCAGGGGGCGTCAACAAACATCTCCAGAACATCCCTGAAACATCTTCGGGAGGCGAGAACATCTACAAAACATCTCCAGCACATATCCGAACATCTCCGGGGAGCGAACACATTTACAAAACATCTCTGGATTATCTACGAAATCCTGGGGGCCAAAACATCTACAACACATTTCAGGCACATCTCCAAATCATCGCTGGGGAGCGAACATGTTTACAAAACATCTCCAGAACATCTCCGAAACATCTTCGGGGGGCGAAGCCATTTCTAGATCATATCCGCCCCATCCCTTTAAGTAACCTGCGTCGACGGGTTCGTCGCCGCGGTTGGATTCGTGGACGTGGCCAGAGATCGGCGTCGGCGGTGCGTGGCCGCCAGCGCCGAGGCGGTGGGTGTTTTTTCGGGGGCAGGTTGATGCCTCGGGCATCGCAGCGTTGATTGCTGTGTTGGGTGACTCTTCCACGAGAAGGCTGAGCACAGCATCCGAACACACAACGCAACTCAAGAATGGCATCTCGCTGGACAGTGCGCCCTGTAATGCGCCCATGCGTCAGGCAGGGCCTTCCTGGGCTTGTTCGGAGGCGGTCGTTTCGATTATTTGGGCAGGCCTCCCCAGGCCATAAGCCGGGCCCTTTACAGTCCTCGGTCCCCTGTCCCTGGTCGGGTCCCCCGGAGCCCTGGTCCCCGCGGTGCCCCGATCCCCGGTGCCTCGATTCCCGGTCCCCGAGTTCCTGTTCCCAGTGGCACCGGGCCAGTGCGGTCTCCTGTTCCTGGCCAGACCGCGGTCCTCGGTCCCCGGTCCCCGGTCCCTGATCCCCAGTCTCCAGCCCCTGGGCCCCCGGAGCCCCTGTGCCCGGTCCCCAGTCCTGGTCCCCGGTCCCCGGTCCACCCCCCAGCCCAGTCTCGGTAAAATGTCACCGTCCCCGAGCCTTGGACCCCATCTTCCTTCTGCGTCTTACGAGCCAGATCTGTCTGTGAGGGGCCTGGGGCCCGAGACGCCCGAAGAGAAAAGCGCGACGCCAGGATCTCGGGGACTATGCAGACAAGAGCGGGTCCCCCCCCAGGAGCAATGGAGCGCGGCGGGGTGCGCCCAGGTCGGCCAAGCGCAGAGGGGGGTCGGGGGAGCGGGGAAGGAGGAGGAGGAGGAGGAGGAGGAGGAGGAGGAGGAGGAGGAGGAGGAGGAGGAGGAGGAGGAGGAGGAGGAGGAGGAGGAGGAGGAGGAGGAGGAGGAGGAGGAGGAGGAGGAGGAGGAGGAGGAGGGAAGGCTTCTTAGAAGTGCCCCCTGCTTCTCAGAAGGCGTGGGCCTTGTCTGTAAATGTAAGGTCCGCGCCTTCTAAGAAGCAGCCTCCTCCTGAGAAGCCTTCCCCCCTCCCCCTACCCCCCTCTGCGCGCCGCCAACCAGGGCTGGGGCCACCTGGCTGCCGCGCAGGCCTTCGCGCAGGGTGGCTGCGGGGCCTGTGGCGCCCTGCCGGAGGGGCACTGGTCCCAGGCGGGCGCACAGGAGCAGCCCGCGCGGTGGTGCCGCCGCCGCCATCGCCGCCGCTGCCGGCGGCGACAACAATGACGACGGCAGCGCAGGAGGTGGAGGAGGACCAGTGCAAAACCAATACGCAGCAACGATAATGCAATAAACCCTCCCTCAAGGTTCCCTCTTCATCATCGGTCTCCACAAGCCAAAACATGTACAGGAAGTGCCGTTTTAACTAGAGTCCCCAAGTGCATCAGAACGCCATTCCTGGGACTTGAACGCCGCGGGTCAAAGTGACTGGTGCGCCCTGACAGCCCTAAACCGTGCCAGAGCACGATTCCTGTGACTCCGCTACCGCGAATCGAAAATACGTTTGCGTCCTGACAGTCCCATACCAGGCCATAGCAAAATCCTTGGGACTTCAGCCATCCGATTCCTTGCAACTGCTGCGAACTCGTGAGACCTATGTGCCCGACGCTAAAGGCGGGAGGCATAGTTTGAGAACGGCCCACACTCCATCCGTGAAGCTGTTGCGAATGAAACGAATGTGCGCGGCACCAGGGCGAGAGCCACATTTTGAAAGTTTCTCGCCCTCCTTCCTTAAAGCTGCTGCACACGTTTTAGATGAAGTTGCGTGGCGCTGAATCGAGAGCCACATGTTGGAAGCGGCCCGCCCCCTGCATCCCTGAAGTTCAATCTCCAGACCGTGAGTGTTAAGCAAGTCTGAAGTGAAACGCCCGACCCGCTCTACCGACACGTTGCGACAGGGAGGAGTTAATCTTAAGGAAAAGGAATGAAGGAGGAGGAGCAGGAGGAGGAGCAGGAGGAGGAGGAGGAGGAGGAGGAGAGGCAGCTGCAGTTGGAGGAGGGCGGCGGGAGGGGGGTGGGGGACAGCAGAACAGGAGGAGGAGCAGCAGAAGCAGCAGGAGGATGGGGCGGGTGGGAGAAGGAAGAGGCGGAGCAGGGTGGAGGAATGATGGGGGAGGGGGGGAGAAGGAGGTGGACGAAGAGAAGGTTTAAAGGGACGAGGAGGAGGGAAGGAAGAGAGGGAGGAGGACGAGGAGGACCATCACATGCTGAAGATGAAGGCTAGGGTTAGGCCGACCCGACCCTAACCGAAACCTTGGGATTACATCCGTTCTCCCCTTACGCCCTTCTTCGACCCTACATCGCCGCCCCTTCCTTGAGGAGCTGGGCTGCAGGGAAGGGCTGGGAAAGTCGGGGGCGGGCCTTCATACTGTCCTTCGGATGACGGCCGCCTGACACCCGAGACCACGCACCTGCAGGAGGACGATGAGGAGGAGAAGGAGGAGGAGGAGGAGGAGGAGGAGGAGGACGAGGAGGAGGAGGAGGAGGAAGAGGAGGAGCAGGGGCAGGGGCAGGAGCAGGAGCAGGAGTTGGCGCAAGAGAGGGAGGAGGAGAAGGAGGAGGAGGAGAAGGAGGAGGAGGAGGAGGGGGAGGAGGAGGAAGAACAGGAGCAGGAGCAGGAGCAGGAACATGAGCAGGAGCAGGAGAGCAGGAGCAGGAGAGGGAGGGGGAGGAGCAGGAGGAGGAGGAGGAGGCGACAAAACATAATAATAATGATAGTGATAATAATAACACTAGGAATAATAATACAAACGAGAAAATGAAGGAGGAGAGAGTATGATGAGGAGGGGTTGGAGAAGGGTGGTGGAGGAGGAGGAGGAGGAGGAGGAGGAGGAGGAGGAGGGGAGGGGAGGAGGACGACGACGAGGGGGCGGAGGAGGAGGAGGAGGAGAAGGAGGAAGAGGACCAGTATGAATACAAGGAGCGCCAACGATGTTGCACTCAACCCTCCAAGTTTCCCATTCATGAGTCATGCAATCAATTTATTTGCATTGCGGGAAGTGCCCCGTTTGAAGACAACGGATGACCCCCAATTGTGCCAAAACGCCAGTCTTGGGATTCTAACGCCGCGGATCAAAGTCACTGCTGCGTCCTGACACTCCTAAATCGTGCCGTGACAGAACTCCTGGGATTCCACCACCGCGAATAAAAGTCACTATTGCGTCCTGACAATCCCTAACCGGAGCAGACCAGAACTCTTGGGACCACCATGCGAGCCTTTCAACCTGTCACAAATTGTAAAAAGGAGCGTGCGCGGCGTAGCAGCGATAGCCACATTTTGAAACGAACACGGCGCAACCCCAATTAGGGGATGTTCTTCTGAACCCGAAATTCTTTTCGCTTCGCGTATCCCCACCAGCCCATCTCAAAACAGCAACTCTTGCGAAGCATGCCGACAGTCGTGTTTTTCAGGCGTGTGTCCGCTTGGCCCCGCAGATCTCCCCTGTTCCTCCTTCCTCCCGCCTCCTTGTACATCCTCCTTGTGGGGGGAGCGGGAGAAGGACGAGGCGGAGGAGGAGGGAGAGAAAGCGCTCCTCGTGGTTTGAGTCGTTTGGGGTTTCTCGTCCTGGTGTGAGTCGTTCGGGCCCTTCTTCCTGGTGTGAGTCGTTCGGGCTCTTCGTGGTGTGAGTCGTTCGGGCTCTTCGTCCTGGTGTGAGTCGTTCGGGCTTCTCGTGGTGTGAGTTGTTCGGGCCCCTCGTCCTGGTGTGAGTCGTTCGGGCCCCTCCTCCTGGTGTGACTCGTTCGGGCTCCTCGTGGTGTGAGTCGTTCGGGGCCCTCGTCGTGGTGTGAGTCGTTCGGGCTCCTCGTGGTGTGAGTCGTTCGGGCGCCTCGTCCTGGTGTGAGTCGTTCGGGCCCCTCCTTCTGGTGTGAGTCGTTCGGGCTCTTCGTGGTGTGAGTCGTTCGGGCCCCTCGTCCTGGTGTGAGTCGTTCGGGCTCCTCGTGGCGTGAGGCGTTCGGGCACCTCGTCCCCTTTTGGGGCGTCTTGGGGGCCTCTTGGCGGCCCCAGGGGCTTCTAGGAGCGTCTTGGGTGCCTTGGGGGAGCCTCTTCGGGCCTCTTGGGGGCATCTTGGGGGCATCTTGGGGGCCTCTTGGAGGCCTCTTGGGGGCCTCCTGGGGGCCTCTTGGGGCCATCTTGGGGCCTCTTGGTGCCTCCTGGGCGCTTCTTGGGGCCATCTTGGAGGGAACCGATCAAAGAAGAGGAGAGCTTTAATGAGCGCTGCCCCCTCAGAAGGGCAAAATGAGGCCAAAACCTTCGTAAAATCAATGATTTTGCCTTGAAGGAAGAGGGGAGCTTTAATGAGCGCTGCCCCCTCAGAAGGCGAAGATGGGGCCAAAACCGTAGTAAAATCAATGATTTGGGCTTCAAAGAAGAGGAGAGAGTTTTTTCTGCCTCCCCCCGTCGGGGCCAGAATCCTCGTGAGGGGTGTCGTTTTTTAGCCCTCCCAGGAGTCGAAAAGGACTCCCCTGACCACCCGCGAGGCGCCCTCTCCAGGCCCAGGGGGAGGGGGTAGGGGGAGGGGTAAACCCCGAAGGGGAAGAAGGGGGGCTGAGAACAGAGAGAGCTCCCTAAACCACTCACGCCCAAAGGGCTGGTGGGATTCGACGAGCACGGCGCGCCCGCGCAACTGAAATCCACAATGAGTTTGGAGTGCCAGCGCAGTTTCGAGGGTGGAGGGAGCAGGAAGGAACAGGATGATGCGATAGATTTCGCGCGCAGCATGGCCACGCGTGTCTTATGTACGTGTATGTGTGTATGTGTGTATGTGTGTATGCCGGAACGCATATTTCTGTATGTATGTATGCATCCATGCATGTGATTATGTGTATATATACAGATACAGGTATGTATGTTTATTTGTTTGTATGTATTAATGTGTGTATGCACGCATGCATGCATATTTCTATATAAGTATGTGTGTCTGCATGTGTCTGTATGTCTGTCTCTCTGTCTGTCTGTATGTTTGTATGTATTTGTGGTTAGGTGTATGTGTGTATGCCTGTACGCATGGTGTATGGATGTATGCATATATGGGTACATGTTTTTGTTTGCGTCTGCATGCATGTACGTATGTCAGCAGGTATGCGTGTATGCATATCCGTATGTATGGAGGCCAGTAGGTCTGTGTGTATGCGTGTATGTTTGCATGACTTTTGGTCTGTGCGTATGTATGTACGGCTGTATCCATGCGGTTATGTGTGTATGTATGTACGCAGGTGTATGCATGTATGGATGGCGGTCTGTATGGTTGCATGGATAAATGCTTACATGCATGCATGCATGTGGGTGCGTAGGTACTTATGTGTCTGTGTGTGCATGTGTGTTTCTAAGTTGTTGTCTGATTTGTGTGTATGTATGTATGTATGTATGTATGTATGTATGTATGTATGTTTATATGTTTTTATGTATTTATGTTTGCATTCATGCATGCATGCATGTACATATGCATGCAATCGTGCATGCATGTATGTATGTGTGTGAATGTATGTACGTAAGTAGGTAGGTAGGTCGGTAAGTCGGTAGGTAGGTAGGTCGATATTTACGTATGTCTGTATGTATGTGCGTATGTACTGTATGTATGTATGTAATGTATGTATGCACGTATGCATACATGTATATATGTATGTATGCATGTATGTATGCACATATACATATATATGGACAGCCCCCCCCCAGCACCCATTCATCGCCTTCTTTATCTTGGCGATGTTCTACACTCCTCTTCCTTTCCTTTCCCTTCCTTTTTTCACTCCCCTTCCTTTCCCTCCCCTTCCTCGCTTACATCTTCCCCTGGCGTCAGCGGGGGCGTTTTTTCGACTCCACTCGCGCGCGCTCTGGCCGCAAGGCTGGCCAACGCCTAACGGCAGCGCGCTGTAGAACATGCACACGGCGCCGTCCCCCGAATGAGGGAACCCTGAGCTTGTGGCGAGCATTCTGCACACACAGTGGGCCCGAGAGGCACCGAACCCTGTGATTTCACATGGATGCTTGGGATTTCTGGGATGTTAATCCCACAAACCTTATGATTTCACAGGGATGCCTGGGATTCCTGGGATTTCCTACCTCCGACAATAATCTACCCAGGCCCCCCCCCCCCCTCCCCAAGGCCGCGAATCCCAAGCATCCCTGTGAATTCACAGGGATGCTTGGGATTCGGAATCCTGGGGAGCTTCAGGGTGGAATTGTGTCGGAGGGTGGAGAATCCCAGGAATCCCAAACATCCCTGTGAAATGACACGGTTTCTGGGTTTCTCATCCCAGAAATCCCAAGCATCCCAATGCAATCACACGGTTCGGTGCCTCTTGGGCCCCGGATGAGGCGGACGGGAAGGGCGAGGCAGACGAAGAGGAGGAGGAGGGGGAGGAGGAGGCGGAGGATGGGGAGGAGGGGGGGAAGGCTGAGGAAACCTAAGAGAAGGAATCGGGGCACGCTGCAGCATGCCACGCAGGGAAAACGCATGCGCGCTACGCACAATGCCACCCTGAAGCTCCCCAGGATTCCGAATCCCAAGCGTCCCTGTGAATTCACAGGGATGCTTGGGATTCGCGGCCTTTGGGGGGGGGGGGGGGGGGGGGGGGGGGGGGGGGGGGGGGGGCCTGGTAGATTATTGTCGGAGGTAGGAAATCCCAGGAATCCCAGGCATCCCTATGAAATCATAGGGTTTGTGGGATTAACATCCCAGAAATCCCGAGCATCCCTGTGAAATCACAAGGTTCGGTGCCTCTCGGGCCCACTGTGTGCGCAGAATGCTCGCCGCAAGCTCAGGAAGAGGGAGGAATCAAGACAGGGAGGAAGATGGGAGGAATAAGCATGAAGGAGTATAGGGCGTCGATGGGCCCTCCGTGGCACCCATGGGCCCCGCGACCCGCAGGTGTCTCATCTTCCTCTTCCTCCTCCTCCTCCTCCTCCTCCTCCTCCTCCTCCTCCTCCTCCTCCTCCTCCTCCTCCCAGGTATTGCGACGCTTAGGGGGAGAAGGCATGAAGGTGAAGAAGACGTGGATGGGGGAGGGAAGCATGAAGAGGAAGAGCGAGGGATCAAGACAGTGAAGGCGATGGGGGGAAGGGAAATGAATGATGGCAAGAAGTTGAGGTCAACGATCGATGCAAAATCAATGGGTGCTTTGGGGGGGGGGGGGGGGGCTGCGCATATATATGTATGTATGTATGCATGTGTGTGTTTGTATGTATGTATGTATGTGTGTATGTATGTATGTATGTATGTATGTATGTATGTATGTATGTATGTGTGTGTGCTGGTTTTACCCCACTTAGGCTTGTCTCGGGGGTTCTGACTTGGTTAAAGGTTGGTGCCCCGGGGGCTTAGTTGTCCGGTTTCCGAGAGATTCCTCGGGTTCCCGAGGTTCTCCGGACCCCCGGTGCCTCCTATTCTTACGTTGCCCGTTTCCCGGAGGTTTCTCAGGTTCCCCAGGTTCATTGGGTTCCCTGGGTTCCCTGGGTTCCCTGGGTTCCAGGAGTTCCGCGGGTCCCCCGGGTTCCCCGGGTTTCCTGGGTCCCCCAGGTTCCTCGAGTTCCCCAACCCTGGTGCCTCGTATTCTTGTTATGCCCGTTCCAAGCAATGCCAAGCAATGCCAAAATATGCTCAGCAATACCAAGCAATGCCAAGAAATGCCAAGCAATGTCAAGAATTGCTAAGCAACGCCAAGCAATGCCAATGAATGCCAAGCGAAGCCAAGAAATGCCCAGCAATGCCAAGCAATGCCAAGCAATGTCGAACAATGTGATGCAATACCAAGCAATGCCAAGCAATGCCAAGCAATGCCGAGCAATGTCGAGCAATGTGAAGCAGTAGCAAGCAATGCCAAACACTGCCAAGAAGTGCCAAGCAATGCCAAGCAATGCCTGGCAAGCAATGCGTCCATGATATAGGAAGTTTTGACCTAGTTTGGGTCGCGCTATGTTCAAGTACGTACATTGTATGTGTGTGTGTAGGTTTGTATGTATGTATATATGTATGTATGGATGTATATATGTATGTATGGATGTATGTATGTGTGTATGCATGTAGGCACGTCTGTATACCTGAAAGAGCGCGTTTTGTGGTCGCTTGGAGGGGGGGGGGTGGATGGAGGAGGGGAGGGGGGTTTCGCCCCCCCCCTCCCCCCCCCCCTACTTCTCCTCTCTCCCTCTCCTCGGGGGGACCGGCGCCTGCGACGGCGGCGGCTGGCGGCGGCGGCGGGGACGACGATTTCTTTTTCTGGGCCGGCGCCTGCGCCTGCGGCGGTGGGAGACGGCGGCGGCGGGGAGCGTCGACGAGGACGACGGTGGTGGTGGTGGTGGCGGTGATGGTGATTGTGGTGCTGGTGGTGTGGTGGTTTGTTGTGGTGGTGGTGGTTGTGGTGGTGGGTGGTGGTGGGTGTGGTGTGGTGGTGGTGGTGGGGTGGGGGGTGGGGTTGGGGGTTTGGTGGTGGTGTGGTGGTGTTGTGTGGTGGTGGTGGTGTGGTGGTTGTGGTGGTGGTTTGGTGGTGGTGTGGTGGTGGCTTGTGGGTGGTGGCTTGTGGTGGTGGTGGTGCGGTGGTGGTGTGGTGTGTGGTGGTTGTGTGGTGGTGGTGGTGGTGGTGGCGGTGGTGGTGGTGTGTAGATGGTGTGGTGGTGGTGGTAGTTGTGGTGGTGGTGGTAGTGGTGGTGGGTTTTTGCGGTGGTGGTGGTGGTGATGGTGAGTTGTGGTGGTCGTGGTTGTGGTGGTGGTGGTGGCTGTGGTGGTGATGGTGGTGGTTGCGTGGTAGGTTGGTGGTGGTTGTGGTGGGTTGAAGCGGTTGTGGTGGTGGTAGTGGTGGTAGTGGTAGTGGTAGTGGTGGTGATCGTCGCTGGTTCCCCGCCGTCGCCGGCGCCAGCGCCAGCGCTGCTGACCGCCGCCAGCGCCAGCGCCGGCGCCGGCGCCAGGGGAGGGGGGGGAGGGTTTGAACACCCCTCCCCCCCCCCTTTGGGGTGCCTCTGGTCATCGTCGTCGCTGCGTCCCGTCCCCGCCGTCGGCCCTGCTGGCGGCCGCCAGCGGTGGCGCCGGCGCCTGCGCCGAGGGGGGGGCGGTTTTGACCCCCCACCCCTTTGGGAGGGGCGGGGGGGTTCGGGAGAGGGGGGGGTTGGGGGGGAGGGGAGTCCCCCTGGTTTTGATCGGCGGCGCCGAGTGTTGGGGGGGGCCCCCCCCCGATTCGAAACGCGCCGCCGAATGTTCCCAAGGCAAGCGCCCGTGAAACGCGTTCTCTGGTACATCTCTACTAGAACCACGCGCGCGCTTCGCGCGCTTAGGTTCTGTCGAGTCACAGACCCAGGAATCGTTGTGAGAAGAAATTGGTGACGCGAAGCGTCGTGGGGGCGTCCTTGGACGTCTGGGGTCTCCCGGGGCCTCTTGAGGGGCCTCCTGGGGGCCTCCTGGCGGCCTCTTGGGGCGGAAGGCTCGAGCTTGCGGTTCGTGGTCCCCCTCTGGGCCCCCTCTTGGGCCCGTCTTGGGGCCCTCTTGGGCCATCTTGGGCGCCTCTTGGGCCGTCTTGGGGCCCTCTTGGGCTGTCCTGGGGCCCTCTTGGAAGCTTCTTGGGCCGTCTTGGGGCGGTCTTGGGCGCCTCTTGGGCCATCCTGTAACGTCGGAAAGCCCAAAAGACAACTTGGTTGAAAATGTACGTTTTACGAAGGGAATGGGCAAATTTACTTAACAGCGAAGACTGATAGGTTTCTAATAGACTTAAAAAGAGAGCAGCACATTACTCCACAGGGGGGTCTGGGCAGCCGTTGGGGGCCGTTGGGAGGCCGTTGGGGTTTGCCGGGGGGGATCGTTTTTCGCATACAGTCACACACTTCGTGCTTTTCGATTTCCCAGAACTCCATTCCCGGGCCACATTCTGAATTTTCGTGCTCTTCGAGTTCCCAGAACTCCATTCCCGGGCCACATAATGCCCGGAGCCAACTGTAGGCCACTTCGTGCTCTTCGAGTTCCCAGAACTCCATTCCCGGGCCACATTTTGAATGCCCGGAGCCAACTGTAGGCCACTTCGTGGTCTTCGAGTTCCCAGAACTCCATTCCTGGGCATGATTTTGAATGCCCGGAGCCAACTGTAGGCCACTTCGTGTTCTTCGAGTTCCCAGAACTCCATTCCCGGGCCACATTTTGAATGCTGAGGCAGGCTGATGCTGAGGCTGAGGCAGGCTGAGGCTGAGGCAGGCTGAGGCTGAGGCCGAGGCTGAAGGCAGACTGAGGCTGAGGCTGAAGCAGGCTGAGGCTGAGGCTGAGGCAGGCTGAGGCTGAGGCTGAGGCAGGCTGATGCTGAGGCAGGCTGAGGCTGAGGCTGAGGCTGATGCAGGCTGAGGCTGAGGCAGGCTGAGGCTGAGGCCGAGGCTGAAGGCAGACTGAGGCTGAGGCTGAAGCAGGCTGAGGCTGAGGCTGAGGCTGAGGCTGAGGCTGAGGCAGGCTGAGGCTGAGGCTGAGGCTGAGGCTGAGGCTGAGGCAGGCTGAGGCTGAGGCAGGCTGAGGCTGAGGCCGAGGCTGAAGGCAGACTGAGGCTGAGGCTGAAGCAGGCTGAGGCTGAGGCTGAGGCAGGCTGAGGCTGAGGCTGAGGCAGGCTGATGCTGAGGCAGGCTGAGGCTGAGGCTGAGGCTGATGCAGGCTGAGGCTGAGGCAGGCTGAGGCTGAGGCCGAGGCTGAAGGCAGACTGAGGCTGAGGCTGAGGCTGAGGCAGGCTGAGGCTGAGGCAGGCTGAGGCTGAGGCTGAGGCAGGCTGAGGCTGAGGCAGGCTGAGGCTGAGGCTGAGGCTGAGGCAGGCTGAGGCTGAGGCAGGCTGAGGCTGAGGCCGAGGCTGAAGGCAGACTGAGGCTGAGGCTGAAGCAGGCTGAGGCTGAGGCTGAGGCAGGCTGAGGCTGAGGCTGAGGCAGGCTGATGCTGAGGCAGGCTGAGGCTGAGGCTGAGGCTGATGCAGGCTGAGGCTGAGGCAGGCTGAGGCTGAGGCCGAGGCTGAAGGCAGACTGAGGCTGAGGCTGAAGCAGGCTGAGGCTGAGGCTGAGGCAGGCTGAGGCTGAGGCTGAGGCAGGCTGATGCTGAGGCAGGCTGAGGCTGAGGCTGAGGCTGATGCAGGCTGAGGCTGAGGCAGGCTGAGGCTGAGGCCGAGGCTGAAGGCAGACTGAGGCTGAGGCTGAAGCAGGCTGAGGCTGAGGCTGAGGCAGGCTGAGGCTGAGGCTGAGGCTGAGGCTGATGCTGAGGCAGGCTGAGGCTGAGGCTGAGGCTGATGCAGGCTGAGGCTGAGGCAGGCTGAGGCTGAGGCCGAGGCCGACGGCAGACTGAGGCTGAGGCTGAAGCAGGCTGAGGCTGAGGCAGAGGCAGGCTGAGGCTGAGGCTGAGGCAGGCTGATGCTGAGGCAGGCTGAGGCTGAGGCTGAGGCTGATGCAGGCTGAGGCTGAGGCAGGCTGAGGCTGAGGCCGAGGCTGAAGGCAGACTGATGTTGAGGCTGAAGCAGGCTGAGGGCGAGGCTGAGGCAGGCTGAGGCTGATGCAGGCTGAGGGTGAGGCTGAGGCAGGCTGAGGACGAGGCTGAAGGCAGACTGATGTTGAGGCTGAAGCAGGCTGAGGGCTAGGCTGAGGCAGGCTGAGGCTGCGGCAGGCTGAGGCTGAGGCTGAGGCAGGCTGAGGCTGAGGCTGTGACTGCGACTGCTGTTGCCACTGCGACTGCCATTGCGAATGCGACCGCGACTGCGAGAACAGCAGAATTCTACAACAGGATTCTTATCTGAATCTTAAGGGGAATGCTTCCAGATATGCTCCTACACATCGCTGTTAGGTTGCTTTGCCGGGATACTTTTGCGTCTAGGGGCCCTCTTGGGACGCATGTTGGAGGCTTCTTGGGGCCTCTTGGGGGCGTCCTTGGACGTCTGGGGTCTCCTGGGGCCTCTTGAGGGGCCTCCTGGGGGCCTCCTGGCGGCCTCTTGGGGCGGAAGGCTCGAGCTTGCGGTTCGTGGTCCCCCTCTGGGCCCCCTCTTGGGCCCGTCTTGGGGCCCTCTTGGGCCATCTTGGGCGCCTCTTGGGCCGTCTTGGGGCCCTCTTGGGCTGTCCTGGGGCCCTCTTGGAAGCTTCTTGGGCCGTCTTGGGGCGGTCTTGGGCGCCTCTTGGGCCGTCCTGTAACGTCGGAAAGCCCAAAAGACAACTTTGTTGAAAATGTACGTTTTACGAAGGGAATGGGCCAATTTTTGCGTCTAGGGGCCCTCTTGGGACGCATGTTGGAGGCTTCTTGGGGCCTCTTGGGGGCGTCCTTGGACGTCTGGGGTCTCCTGGGGCCTCTTGAGGGGCCTCCTGGGGGCCTCCTGGCGGCCTCTTGGGGCGGAAGGCTCGAGCTTGCGGTTCGTGGTCCCCCTCTGGGCCCCCTCTTGGGCCCGTCTTGGGGCCCTCTTGGGCCATCTTGGGCGCCTCTTGGGCCGTCTTGGGGCCCTCTTGGGCTGTCCTGGGGCCCTCTTGGAAGCTTCTTGGGCCGTCTTGGGGCGGTCTTGGGCGCCTCTTGGGCCGTCCTGTAACGTCGGAAAGCCCAAAAGACAACTTTGTTGAACATGTACGTTTTACGAAGGGAATGGGCCAATTTTTGCGTCTAGGGGCCCTCTTGGGACGCATGTTGGAGGCTTCTTGGGGCCTCTTGGGGGCGTCCTTGGACGTCTGGGGTCTCCTGGGGCCTCTTGAGGGGCCTCCTGGGGGCCTCCTGGCGGCCTCTTGGGGCGGAAGGCTCGAGCTTGCGGTTCGTGGTCCCCCTCTGGGCCCCCTCTTGGGCCCGTCTTGGGGCCCTCTTGGGCCATCTTGGGCGCCTCTTGGGCCGTCTTGGGGCCCTCTTGGGCTGTCCTGGGGCCCTCTGGGAAGCTTCTTGGGCCGTCTTGGGGCGGTCTTGGGCGCCTCTTGGGCCGTCCTGTAACGTCGGAAAGCCCAAAAGACAACTTTGTTGAAAATGTACGTTTTACGAAGGGAATGGGCCAATTTTTGCGTCTAGGGGCCCTCTTGGGACGCATGTTGGAAGCTTCTTGGGGCCTCTTGGGGGCGTCCTTGGACGTCTGGAGGCCATCTTCAGCATCTCGGAGCCCTCTTGGAGGCCTCTTGGAAATTTCTTGGGCCGTCTTGGGCGCTCCTGGGGCCGTCTTGTCTGACCGGGGAGGCCTCCGGCAAGCCCCGACGAGCCTCCGGGCCCCCCGGAGCCCACATTTGTGGTCGAGGTCCCGGCCCCGGGCCCCCGGACACGGTGCGCCGTTATATGTATATGTCTGTACGCGTGCGTGTATGTATGTATGTATGTACGTAGGTATGTAAGTGTGTAGGTTGATTCGAATGTATGCTTGTTCGCATGTAAGTATCATTGTGTTGTGTTGTATGGTTTGTATTGTGGTGTATTATGTTGTATCGTATGTATTGTATGTTGTGTGTACTGTAGTGCTTTGCATTGTATTGTATTATGTTGTGCTGTGTGGTATTGTGTTGTCTTGTAGCGTGTTGCATTGTATGGTATGTGTGTACGTATGTATGTATGTATGCGTGTTGTTTGTTTGTATGTGTGTATGTACGTATGTATAAGCATACATACATATATAAATATGTGTGTATGTGTGCAGGTAGCTAGGGAGGTATGTAGGTGGGTAGATGGGTAGGTGTATGTGTGTGCGGAGGGGACAACAGACAACCGGGGGCGGCGAACCCGCGGAACCGGGGGAACCCGAGGAACTCCGAAGAACGAGCAACGTCAGAATACGAGGCACCGGTGACGGGGAACCTGAGGAACCCGGGGAACCCGAGAAACCTTCGAAGAACAGACACAGTCAGAATATTGGGCACCAACCTTTTCAAAAACCAAGTAAGACTCCCTCAGGCAAGCCTAATTGGGGAAAGAGACCGCCCTCCATGGCTGAAGCGGCTATAAACTATTTAAACGAAGGTGCGCGGCGCTCAAGCGAGAGCAAAATTTGAAAAGGAATCGTCCTCAACATTTGAAGCTGCTGCAAGCTTTCAAACGAACTTGGACTGCGCTACAGCGATAGCCACACTTTGAAAACCACCACTTTCCATCTTGCAGGCGTTGCAAACTTCTAAGAAAGACACACGCGGCGCTAAGGCGAAAACCACATTTCGAAAACGACCCCCCTCTCCGTCCTTGCAAGTAGTACAGACGTTGAGCCAAACGCGCGCGGTGCTGAGGTGAGGGCCCGATCCTGAAGGGGACCCCCCCATTCTTGACACTGCTTCGAGTTCCAGGCTGGATGGTCACCAACAGTGAGGAGTTCTGCGGCTAGGCGCCTGGCCCGCCCCTCCGACACGCCTTGGGTGTGCGACGCGGAGGAGTTAACTGTAGGGGCAAGGGGATGCAGGAGGGGGGGGCAAGCAGGAACACGAGCAGCGACAGCAGGTGTATCAGGAGGGAAAAAAGCACACAGACATAATTAATCGATCCCTCGGAAAAGATGGGAAAATATTGGAGCCGGGGGGGAAGACAAGAAACACTGAACATATGGGAAAGTATGGGGAATCCTGTTATTTGTGTGTATTTCTTTGTTTGTCCCAGGCCTCCTTCAGTGTAGTGGACCCACGCAGATGGCCAGCAGGACCAGAACATGTACCAGTGATGCCGCGCTGCGCGTTGTGGCAGGCTCGCAGCAGCTCCCTCCACACCCTACTGCTTCCGCACCCATTTCAACCTTATCATCGTCACCGCCATCATCTCACTACTCATGCTTGTCTTCCTCATCTTCTCCCTCCTCATCATGGTGCTCCTGATCATCTTATCGTTCTGCTGACGCTCCTGTTTCTGTCTTGTCTGCATATTGTGGGTCATGCTCCTCGCGCTGCTGCTACCTAAGCAATGCTCGAGTTCCAGCTGCTACTGTTTAGCTCCTTCTTCCTCCTAGTGTGCCGCTTCCCTGCTCACAGCCATCCTTAAGCGTCAACTGTCATCTTGATGTCCTGTCTCCCTCCGGGTGGACGCGGCAACTTACGCAGTCGTTCCAGTTGTGTCTCTGTACTCGGCAGTTCACAGAACATATCAGCTATATGATTCTCGTTCTCCCGTCCCCCGTCGCGTGCGTGCCTCATTCCTCACCGTCCTTCTACTGCTCCTGTTCATCCATCTTCCCGCCTGCCGTCTGGTCCACATCTGCCCCGACTGCACTTACTCTTCAGCCCATGTCATCCGCGTCCTCGGCATGACGACCCACCTGCTATTCTGACACGGAGCACTGGAATGACGCCCAGTGACGTCTTCGATGTGTCTAGGGGAAGCTAAGAATCTTGGGACGCGGAGCGCACTCTGGAAGCGCTTCATCACCAGTGCAAGCAGGTACTGACCAAGTTTTATCGAAACGTGTCTCGGTGTTGCAGAACGCGGGCATGTCAAGACAGGCAGAACCCAACATGGTCGGAATGGAACGATGTACGCATCATACTGATGCAGCTGCCTCTGCTACGATTCCTCCTGTCCTTGGTCTCGCGATGGCGTCTTACCTAACCAACGCCCGCAGCCGCTGCTGCCGCGGCTCATCCTCCTCCTCCCCCATCATCCTTCCCCCCCCTCGCCTCGCCTTCTCTTATCCTCTCCCTGGCGATCCTTTCTGGCAGCCGTCAAACACCCAGGCGCTGCTCCACCGTCCTATTTTGCCTGGCCCCCGCGACCGCGCCCCAGCGACCGCGGTTTTGTCCGGCCTCGCCCATAGGGTGCCCCCGAGAGCGGCCGCGCGGAGGGGGGTTCAGGGCTGGAAGCCTCGCGAAGAGCGGCTCGGTGCGGGTCGGCCATCCCCTGCCCCCGCCCCCCCCGTTCCTTCTCCCTTCGCCCATCTGCCTCCCCCCCCCTCCGCTCGCCCTAACACTCCCTGTCGCTCTCCCGCGCTCCTCCTCCCCCCCCCACCCGCTCTTCCCCATGCCCTCCCTCCCCCCTCTGCCCCCCGTCGAGCCCTTTCCCAGCCAGGCCTGGTTTCCGCACTTTCTGTTTGTCATCTCGATCTGAAGGCCTCTCGCCTGCCCTGCAGCAGCGTGGGTCGTGTTCCGAACTCGGCGCGCGCCTCCCATGGACCCTGGGACAAATCCACGGACGGTGGACCCGGCGAGGACGAGTTCTCAAAACTCGCTTGCATCCGCTGATAAAGGGGGCCGATGGTGCCGCCTCCAGCGCCGCCCTGAGCGCGCTGCGCACGCAAGCGATCGGGCGCTGTCGCCTCGGGCGGGCGATAATTGGTGGGACCGATGTTTTCAGGAGAGGAGCCCTAACGAGCCTCCTGGGCCCCCAAAGGTCCACGAAAGGTGCACATTTCTCCCCCACCTTCCGTTTATCGCCCCCCATAAGCAACGCCCGATGGGACGGGGCGTGAAGGGGGGGCAAGCGCCGACCCAAGAAATCCGCGCAGGCGTCCAAAGGTTTCTGGCTATTTGGTTGCCCAGTTCTCCCGTCTGCCCATGGACTGACCTCTGGGGGCACAGGGCTAAGATTGGTGCCCCCTCGGCCGTGGCTTCCGTCACGCTGGGCGCGATTGACCCTGCCCCACAGTTCGCGACAAGGGAGAGTGAGGAGGAGGACGAGGAGAAAGAGGAGGAGGATGAGGGGCAGCAGTAGCAGGATCAATGTCAGGAGCAGTGGAAGGATGCGGATAAACAGCTGGGACAGTGTCAGGAATGGCATCAGGAGCCAGTGATCCCTAGTCGGGCTCGGGCCGTTTTGCATCGAGCCTGCCGCTGGGACCACATCCATCCCTTCAGGCCGCTAATGGTGGCCACAGCTAGAGGGCCACATGCGAACCCTATCCCACCCTCCCCCTCAGAAGTCGTGGGGGGCAGGGGCAGGGCTCGCATGCGGCCCCCTGATAGCACTGCACTTGATCCTCGCCTCCGTCCTGCTGCTGCAGCTGCCCTGCACCCCCGCCGCCCAACCGTGCCATGGAGCTCGCGCAGCGGCCCCTCCGGCTCCGCGGCGGCGCGCGGGCGGCCGGCGCCTCCAGGCCGGCCACCGCCGCCTCGCGGCGTCGGACGACGCGGCCAGGGCCGACGCCGAGGCCGAGGCCGTCGCCGAGGGACCGCCGACGCTCGCAGGCGCCCCGGACTGCGTGCGGTACCCGGTCCTCTGCTAGGACACCGGGAGGGGATCCCACGAAGTCGACCGAGAGGCGCGGAACTCGCTCGCGCCGTCTCGGTGAGTAGCGGGATACCAGAAGATGGTTTCGAATCGGGGATCGGAGGGGAATCGGAGGAGGAGGAGGAGGAGGAGGAGGAGGAGGAGGAGGAGGAGGAGGATAGAGGATCGAGGATCGGGGATCGGGGATCGAGGATCGCGAGGGGGGAGGAAGGTTTCGTCGGCTCCCGGCGGTTAACTCGCCTCGGGATGCGTTCCCGCGGCTGCGCCTCGTCGAGCGCTTCCTGGGTGTGCCCGAACGTCCCCAACGCCAGCGCCGCGCCTTCGTGGCAGGAGCGTACCAGGGGCGTGGAGGACGACGACGGTGGGCGAGGGCTGGGGGGGGCCAGGGCGAGCAGGAGGACGAGCAGGTGGACAAGGAGCAGAACGAGGACAGGGAGGTGGACGCCAACCTCGTGCTCGAGGTCCTCGTCCTCCTCCTCGTCTGCCTCCACGCCCTCGCCCTGGTCATCCTCGTCCTTCTCGTCCCGTTCCGCTTCCCGGGCTGTCGCTTTTCCTCTGGGCTCCCAGCTTGGGGTGCGTGTTTCCAGGAGAGCTTGATGGATCGAGCACGCTCGGAGAAGGACAAGGACGAGGGCAAGGAGGAGAAGGATGGGGACGAGGACGGGAGGAACACGGGGACAGCGAGGACGGGGACGAGACGAGGAGGAGAGGAGGAGCAGAAGGAGGAGGAGGAGGAGGAGGAGGAGGAGGAGGAGGAGGAGGAGAAAGTGGAGGAGGAGGAGGAGGAGGAGGAGGAGGAAGACGAGGGAGGTTGTCCTGCTCCGCCTGGTAGGAGAGGCTCGGGTGCGACTGGGCGACCCCGACCCAGGACATCACCCCGCGGATCGCTGCGGCCGACGGACGTGCTAACCCGCGGGCGTGGCACCACGAGCATTGGTGGGTAAGGATTGGGAGCCGAGGGCGCGGAGAGGCAGGAGGTCAAGGATCGAAGGAGGCGGGGGCGGACCTTGAGATCTGTGCGCTGCAATTGTTGCACACCGAGCGTTTCCGCCTGGCTTCGGGCCCTGGGATCATCACAGATCGATTCCTCCTCCTCCTCCTCCTCCTCCTTCTCCTCCTCCTCCCAGCCTGCTGCCCGAGCCCGCAGCGCCCTGGGGGGCAGCGCGCGGGGCGGGCGACGGGCCAGCGCGGCCATAGGCGGCCCGCGCCCCGCGGCGGCCACGGCGCAGGACGGCGCTGCCGCGAGCCAGGTCGCCAGCCTGGCATAGACGTGCCCGCGGGCAGAGGGCACAACCACGTGTGTTGGTCAGGCTCGGCAGGGCCGGTGGGCTACCGGCAGGACATCACTCGAGTGGATCGTGTATGGTAAAAGTGGAGAAAAGAGCAAGAAGGCTGAGGATGCGATGAGCTGGCGTTCGAGGCGAGAAGTGGGCAGCCTGATCTCGAGTCCTTCATATTCCCCATGTGTTCGGTATCGTTGTAGGGATCGGGATCGGGATTCTCGGCGTGACCGCTGCTCAACCAGCGCTGCTCATGACAGTGGTGCATCGGAGCGGCGCTCCCGCATCTGGCGGCCGCTGCGATGCCGAGACCTTCCCAGCCAGCCAGCTGGAGGCCCTCGAGATGGCCCCGGCCTTCTCAGCCAGCCAGCAGGAGCAGGTTTGGCAGCACGAGCAGCGCCAGCAGCACGCAGAGGTCGAAGGCACGGCCACCCCGCCCGCCACCGCCCCTGGACAGCACCCAATGCCGTGGCCTGTTCCTGCCTCTCCGCTTCGGGCACTCGGTGGAGCCCTACCACAGGTGGGGCAGCAGCAGCAGCAGCAGCAGCAGCAGCCCCAGCAGGTGCAGCAGCAACATCCCCGCGGGTCTGACCCGTGGACAATGATAGCAGATGAGCAGCTCAAGATGGTGTGTGATCAGACGGTTCGGGAGCTCACTGCGGCGGCATTTGCAGCGTTGCAGACCCAGCTGCCCAGTGCACTCTCAGCAGCCATCTTGCCGATGCAGATTGCATTTGAGGCGAAGTTCGGGGAGGATATGCAGAGGCCCCGCGCGCGGGTGGCGGACCAGGGCGCGCGGCTCCACTTGCGCGACTGTGTCAGCGCGGACCTGGAGCGGCGCCTGGCCCACCTGGAGAAGGAGCTGGACGTGGCGAGACTGCGCCCGCGGAGATGTGCCGAGCGTCTCGTTGGATCGGGGCCGGTGCATCGACGCGACCAGCATGGTGGTGCGAGCTGCTGAAGAGGCGCCGAAGAGCCTGGTGCAGGAGGCTCTCATGGAGTGGCTGGGCGCGGCGAACTTCGCCGTGAGGTGGAGTTGCTCCGCGATGAGATGTCGAAGCAGTTCGTGCTGGCCTTCTCGGGCCCCTTGGCAGCGACGAGAGAGTCCCGTCGCAAGCAGGCGCGCGCGGCTCTGCGGCTGGGCTCAGGGAAATGGAGAGACTTCTCTATCACTCTGCATTCGATGTCGGTGCGCCTGCGCGTATCCAGCGATGAGAGTATTACGGGGGCGGCGACGGAGATGGCACGCAAAAGCTTACGACGGACACTCTGGGACAACCGCCAGATTCGCAATTTCCTGGGCCGCGAGGGCGGGCAGATACCATCGCGCCGGGACCCCCCGGCCAAAATTTCGCCCTCGCCTTCGAGGCGCATCCCGCAGATCTCCCGGAGCGCGGCAGCGTTGGCCGGCACGGGCCTTGCTAGAGAGGATGCCGTGGCGCCGGCGAAGCGGACCTTCGGCGTCAAGGAGGTTCATTGGTGTGGGTAGCAGATTCTTGTGTTGGGATAGAGCGCGATATGCGACGTGGGATTCGAGTTCTCTATCACATATTGTGCCTGTGGCCATGGCGAAGAGAGCCGGCCGTTCGAGAATGTTGGCCCCATGGGTGCCATCGCTTCTGTTCAAGAAATTCACGGAGATAAAGGCGCTGTTCGTGAGTTGTTACAGAGTGCAGGCATGCGTCATTTCTCGCTCCACTTTGATTGCGATTCGCCGCGTTCTGGAGGTGTGCTCACACTGGTTCCTGATCGACCCTCGCTGCAGATCTCTTCGGAGAGTTTTATTAGTGGCAGGGCGCTGTGCCTACTGATCGAGAATCTGGAGTCGGGCTGTGCGGCGCATCATTGACATGTGCGCACTTTTCATTTGGCGAAGTCTGAGGTAGCACAGATATGCCCGACAATGCGCGCACAGGCTCGTCAGACACGGCATTCGCAAATGACGTCGACACTCGCGCTGGCTTGCGATTCTAAGATTGCTGATATGCCCTCGGAGCGGGCCGCTGCTGTCTCTCGAGTCCCTGGTGGTGAGATGCCGCCGGCTGGAGTGCCATATTGCGCGAGGGTTTCAGGTGCCCCCACCAGGGCAGGCGCGTCGAGGGCAGCTCGGTCGGGGGATGGCCTCTGGAAGCGCCTCTTCCGCTCTCTCGCGGAGTTCGCGTCCGACGCGCTGACCCACGGGCGCTCGAACTCGGAGGCGGCGTCGAGAATCGACAGGCTGTTCAGTATCAGGCGGCGTCGACTATGGGTGGGCCTCAGGAAGCTTCTCGGGGGGGCCTCTCTGGTCACGCCTTTGCCACCGTCACCTGGGGCCCTCGGCCTCCTGCAGGGGAACGGCGCCCGCGCTCGGTCCCGACATGGGTCTACCTGGGCCTGCTCTTCGTGCCCGCGGCGGGCTCGCTCGTGTCCAAGGCGCCCTCGGAGATGCTCCTCGAGGGCCCCCCGCAGCTCCTCAAGGTCGCCACCAAGATTCGGCAATGCGCGGGACGTCTCGTTCGGGGCGCGCGACTGGCTTCGGGCGGCCGCGAGCGGGCTCGCAGGGCTATTGTGTCTCGGTCCGTCTGCAGATGCGCGCGGCGCCAGAACATCTCCCCGGCGCGGGCCCTGGTGGCTCGACGTCCGCGGCTTCGGGATCAGCTCGAGTTCTCGGAGAACACCGTCCAGCCCATCGGCCCAAGCGTTTTTCCAGGCTCTACGCGCCCGCCTTCAGAAACAAGAGTCTGAGGTGCACGGGCGCGATTTCGACGCTGCTACCCGCGGGGGACCCCGCGCGGGGAGACGGGCTCGGACCCGCGGGCAGTTGCAGGCAGCCGCGCGCGCGGCTCAGTTGCGGAACCCGCTGGCGAGGCGCAAGTTCCTGGCAGCCATCCTTTCTGAGGAGCCGTTGGTGGAGGAGGGTGGCGATATGAACATTCAGAAGTGGACCGAGGCGGAGGCGGCTAAGATGTCAAGAGTGGTCACGACGGGGGAGGAGGAGTCAGTGGGGGATGAGGCCACTCGCAGTCTCTCGTCGTGCTGGGCGCCTGTCCTCGAACATGCCCATCCTGCGCCGCGCCGAGCAGAGGTGCGCGCTCGGCGCTCTGCTTCCCCAGAGGATTTCCACGACCGGAAGCCGCCTCTCCTGGGCGACGTCTCGGGGTTCATCTCCAGGGCGTCCTGGGCTGCACCTGGGCCTGGTGGCCTTCGCCGCGTCGCGTGGGGCGTGGGGGCGGGCCCCGAGATCCTCCTCGAGGTCTTCCGTCGGGTGCCCGCTGGCCATTGCGCGTCGCCTGGTTTCGCGGCCTTTTTTCGGCGGTGTTCTTGCCGAAGCCCCCGAAGGTCCCCGACGGCGAGCCCGAAGCTGGATGGGGTCCTCAGGGGCCCTGGAGACACGAGGCCCCTTGGGTTGAATAACACTAACGATGAGGTGGTCTGCGGGGTCCTCAACGGTTGCCTCTCCGCGGTCACCTAGAAGGTGGGGGCCCGCATTCAAAACGGCTTCGCCAGGGGCCGCGACCTCCTCGCGAACGTCGTGAAGCTCGATATTCTTGCCCGCCGAGCCAGCATCAGATCCCACCTGTTCCCTGAGAACCCCCCTGCGCTCATCGCCTTCGACTTTGCGCAAGCATTCCTTTCGGTGAGTCGAGAACGGATGGTCATATGCCTGGAATGCCTGCGTCTGCCACGCCAGTTGTTGAGTGCTCTCCGACAGAACATTCAGCAGACGCTGTGTTTCCGCTGTGGCCGCGCCCCGTCGCGCGCGTGCGTGATGTCTTCGGGGGTGTCGCAAGGTTGTCCATTGAGCGGATCGTTCTATGTCATAGCGGCCAATCCGTTCTTGGATGTTCTGATTGTGAGCCTCTCGAGCCCTCGACCTCCTCTGGGTTATGCCCGTGCATGTGCTGCTGATCAAGGTGCTATCATTCTTCATCGCCGTGGCTTTCAAGGATGAGTCTTTCGCAACGCCGTGGCATCCGCGAACTTGCGCTTGAACTTACCCAAATGTTCGGCCATCCTTTCGGGCCGACCGCTGGGCGAGGGTGTTCGGCAGCGCTTGCGCAGGGCCCGAATGGGCGCGAGCGGAATGGCGAGGGCTTGGGATCTCGGGCGCGAAAACTTACATTGGCTCCCAGATTGGCTCTGGGGCCGCAATTGCTGTTCAATGCGAGGGGCCATCCTCGAATCTGCGCAGCCGGCTGTCGGATCTGACTGCGTCGGGCGCCCCGCGCTCTGCGCTGCGACACTTGCGCCGTGAGAGGGTGCCCCCATTTATGTCGCATGTGGCGCAGCTGGCGCCGCGCAGTTGGGCGCAGAGTCAGAGTCAGAGGCACCGCGTGGCGCGATTGCTCCGATCGCCCAGCAGCGTGCTCAGGATGGGCGATTGCCTCAATTTGATTGGCTTAGGTGGCCGACGGATCTCGTCAATGTATGCGATGGCGGCGGCTACTCGAACGCGCGCGAGTCTCATCACCTGCCTGTCGTGGAGAATTGTTTTGCCGAGTCTGCGAGATTTGCTGATGTCCGACGGTTTCGCCACCTGGTGGGACCTCCCGCAGTTGGCCCTGCCGTTTGGAGATCCCCACCGTTCGCGTGTTTCCTGGAAGCGGCGGCGGCAGGGTATCCATCGGACGAGAGGCTAAGACGTGCCGGTCAATTGGCTATCTGTGTGGAGGCAGCGGGGTGGAGATTTCTCGGGCCGTCGATCGGTTCTTCGGCGATCAGCTTCCACTTCGTGTCAGTTGAACCCCTGAGAGAGCAACGAGAGCACGTGCGTCTGATCGGTCTCCGCGCGTGAAGTGGCAGGCTGTCTTCCAGGCCGTCCTGCACGCAGCGTGTTTCCACCTGACCTCGGACAGCTCAGACGACGACGAGATGCAAAACACGTGGGCATTCATGATGTGGACACTGCCCAAGTGAAGCGCACGATGGACGACGTCCCTTGTGCTTGGAGGCTCATTGTTCTGAAGTCGATGGTGGGTGGCTGGACCACCCACACTCGTATGCAGCGGGACGCTGGTCGTGCTTACGGATGCCCTGGAGGTCGAGACTCTGTTGCCCATTATGTACGTGCGTGTGGGAGGCTCCACCACTTTGCTGCGCTTGTTTTGAAAGTCTGCCCCCCTGTTCCACTTCATGGCCGACCTATGTCGGCCAGGGTCTGCTGCAGTCGTTGTGGCCATGTTCCATCACGATCGACTGGTGATTCATCGGTTTGCGCAGGCCCCGAGCTATGCCGAGGCACATGCGCTCAATGAAACGGCGAGGACAGCGCTGCGTCTGCCTCTGTGAAAAGCTCAGGGGCGGCTGCTGGTTCGTGGTGTGCTGCACCAAGCTATGCTGACACATCGTCAATGTATATCGGCTTCATCGGCCACTTCCTCGGCCAGCATCCATTCGGCCACATCATCCTTCGACTGTTCGTCGTCGAGCCGTTCTCTTCCAGTTCCACGTGCGACCCGGCGGCCATCCCATCGTCCGCTCCTGCTAGTTCGGCGCAGGGCCCAGCTGCACCTACATGCATTTCGAAACCGAATATCGAGGGACCGAACAGCGACCTCTCGCCATCGTATCTTCGGAAGGTACCTGCAAGGTCCTGCCGCGTTTCAGGGCATGATGCTGGCGGGGGCATGGGGCGATAGGCGGCGGCGAGACGGACTGCGCCTCCAGCCCACGCTCTGCCCCCTCCTCCTCATCCTCCTCCTCCTCTTCCTCCTCCTCCTCCTCCTCCTCCTCTTCCTCCTCCTCTTCGTCCTCCTCCTCTTCCTCCTCCTCCTCCTCCTCCTCCTCCTCCTCTCCTCCCTCCTCCCATCCCTGTCTCTGCCCTCCGCATGCCCATGTTGACCCCCCCCTCACAAGCTTCGTGGCCCCAAAAGGAGCTCCACCGAAGGCCCCCAAAACATCGTCCACATGTGCACGTCACACCCTCACACGTGCCGTGGCCCCTCCAGGAAGTTCCACCGAATGCCCCAGAGGCACCGTCCATGTGGAATTCCATCAAAGGCCCCACAGGCACCGTCCACATGTGAGCGTCACACCCTCACACGTTTCGTGGCCCGACAAGAGTTCCCACCAAAGACCCCAGAGGCGCCTTCCACATTTGGGCGTCACGTTTGCTCCAGCACACCCCTCACACGCTTCGTGGCCCCATAGGGAGCTCCATCGAAGGCCCCAGGGACACCGTCCGCATGTGAGCGTCACATCCTGTCCGGCGCACCCCTCACGCTTCGTGACCCCATTGGGAGCTCCACCTGAGGCCCCAAGGGGTACCGTCCACACGTGGGCGTCACACCCGTTACGGCACACACCCTCACACGATTCGCGGCCCCATAGACAACCCCACACCGAAGGCTTCAGAGGCACCGCCCTTACGTGGGCGCCGCGCTCGCTTTCGCACACCCCTCACACTCTTCGTGGCTCCAGAGCCGTTTCGGCGTACTCTCCCCCCGAGGCCCATTTCGGTAGACCTCCCACACGCTCCGTGGTCCCATAGGGCCGTAGGGGGCTCCACTGAAGGCGAGATCCACAAATGCGGCACTCACAACTGCATTTGGTTGGGTCACTCGCCAGGAAAATTCGCGCAATGTCAGATCTCGGGGTCGGGGGGCGGATCAGGGATCAAGCTTTCTGGCCCCCCCGAGGTTTCTGGAGTCGTCCAGGAAACCCTTTTGGAGGCCTGCGGGGATCACCGCGGCGGGGAGGGGACCGAGGACTTAGGCTTTCGAGGTGTCTTTGTTTCAAAGGTGAGGATTGAGGAGGGGGAGGGGCAGGGCCTGGCTCGGAACGCGGGCCCGGGATGGCGCCTGGAAGGTCTGAGGAGGAGGAGGAGGAGGAGGAGGAGGAGGAGGAGGAGGAGGAGGAGGAGAAGGATAAGGAGGAGGAGGAGGAGGAGGAGGAGGGGGGCGATGACGAGGAGGAGAGGGAGGGCTGGGGAGGAGGGGAGTAGGAGGAGGAGGAAACACAAGAGGAGGAGGAGGACACTTAAATGTCTGAGCAATGGCAAAGGAGGAGGAGGAGGAGGAGGAGGAGGAGGAGGAGGAGGAGAGGTCAGGGGCCACGAGTACAGCGGGAATGTTGGGAGCAAGGGGGGAGGATGGGAAGGAGGACAGAAGAGAGATGTGTCGCAAGTGGAGAAGGAGGAGGAAACGAGGAAATGAGCAGGCCTCGGAACATGGGGGAGGAGAGAAGGAAGGGAAGGTTCGGTATGAGTAGGATGATGGGAATGATGCTGTGATGCCGGAGGATGATTAGGAACAGGAGCTAGAAGTGGAGAGGGAAGTGGGTGCGCGTGTGAGCAGTAGAAAGAGGGGTGTGTTTCGCATGGAGGAGGAGGAGGAGGAGGAGGAGGAGGAGGAGGAGGAGGAGGCGGAGGCGGAGGCGGAGGCGGAGGAGGAGGAGGAGGAGGAGGAGAGGAGGAGGAGGAGGAGGAGGAGGAGGAGGAGGAGGAGGAGGAGGAGGAGGAGGAGGAGGAGGAGGAGGAGGAGGAGGAGGAGGCGGAGGAGGAGGAGGAGGAGGAGGAGGAGGAGGAGGAGGAGGAGGAGGAGGAGGAGGAGGAGGAGGGGAGGAGGAGGAGGAGGAGGAGGAGGAGGAGGATTTGATAGTAAACCACTGAAGTTTTTGCTCGTCTTGGACTGGATGCATGCTGGTGATAGTGCCCAACAGCGCTCAATAGTGTCAAATAGCGCCCACTGGCCCTGTGCGCTCACAGCATCTTTAGATAGTAAACGACAGAAGCTACTTCAGGAAGGGAAGACACAATGACAATTAATCGTTGATTCTTAGGAAAGTATGGGAACACATAGGAAGGGGGGCAGGAAGACGGAACTCCACAGAATCTGGAACATCGCGGGGAATCTTAGGGTTTGTGTTTGTTTTTTGTGTGTCCCTCGGCCCCCTCACTTTTGCTCGTCTTGGATTGGATGCATGCTGGCGATAGCGCCCAACAGCACTCAATAGCGTGTAATAGCGCTCCCTGGAGCCCAATAGCGCCCAACAGTGCTCAAATAGCGACCGATAGCGACAAATAGCGCCCAGCAGCGCTAGGTTGGGGCGGTGT
The DNA here is from genome assembly GCA_963575745.1 of Prorocentrum cordatum. Taxonomy (NCBI): domain Eukaryota; class Dinophyceae; order Prorocentrales; family Prorocentraceae; genus Prorocentrum; species Prorocentrum cordatum. Next base: position 608,323 of record CAUYUJ010014538.1, read on the forward strand.
GCATTATGTCCGCTTTGCGCCCGGAAGGGTGCGCTGTTGGGTGCCATGGGGACTACCAACAGCTTCCGTGAGTTGTTTTCTAAGGAGGAGGAGGATGAGGAGGAGGAGGAGGAGGAAAATGATGAGGAGGAGGAGGATGAAAATGACGAGGCCGAGGATGTTGGAAACAAAATAGGGGGATGGGGAGGTGCTACACATGGACTTGGGTCCACCTGAGCAGCATGCTTGATCAGGGCCTTCCCCACCACGACGTCTCGGCAGGGGCGCAGGAGCTGTTCCAGAAGCACAGACGGACAGACCAGTCCGAGTTCATGGCGAGCTATCGCTTCTACGCGAAGCGTTGCTCAAACAAGAGGATCACCGCGGACACTACGATTGAGCAGGCCGAGAAGATGTGCGATGCGATGTACGGCAACATCAAGTGTGCGTCCTTCCAGGGTGCTGAACTGGGGTATGCAGAGGCGCCTCCTCCTGCTTCTCTTTCTCATCGCTATCGTTTTACATACTTCCTGCAGAAGAGTAACATGGCTGCCTGGCGATATGAACAACACAGATCGTTACCATTCGCGGGTTCCCACGCAGGCCTTGGAGAGAATGTTCTGCGCCACTGGCAATTACCACTGTAACGTCATGTGCCGCAAAGAGATGTACTGCAAGGACTCCGAGTACGTCGAAACGTTTGGCCACTTGCTCAAAAGGGGCCCCTCCCAGGCGACCCATGAGACGAAGCGGCCTTCCCGATTTCGTACCTGGCACGCCGAGACATGATGATTGCTCCAGGATGTCGACGCGGTGCGTCGTCGGTCGGGAGGAAATGTGACCTTCCTTTCTCCTTCTTCCCGTGCCGTTCCCTCCCCTGTGCTGCCTGCCCATCCCTTCTCTTTCCACCTTGAAGCCCCTCACCGCATCCGTCCCTTTATCCACCCACCCCTCCCCTCCCTGCCTCGCCTCCCTTTCACTCCCTTTTGCTCCATGTCCCCCCTTCCCTCCGCCCCACCTGCCCATCCCAGCCCCTGTCCCAGCTCCCTTCCCCGAGCATCTCCCCGTCTCGCAGCCTCCCCACCCTCACCCTCCCTGTCTTCTCCATGATGGTGATGGGGATGATGGCGGTTTTGGTACTGATGGTTATGACGATGATGCCGTTGGTGGTCATGGTGACGCTAGCAATGCTGATGCCGACGCTTCCGAGTCACCGATATCAGGATGCCAGCGGCACGCGTATAACGTAGAGCTGCCGCCGCGCTGCTGGACGCAGAGGAACGTCAGCGTGGCCTCCGCAGCCAGGAGCACCACGATGGTGATGACGCTGATGATGAAGGATGACGCTGCGGAGAGTAATGAGAGCTGCGGTTGACATGACATCCTCGCGTCCTGGACAAGCATGCGAAGAACTGCTTGTGTTGCAAGCTTCGGCGTTCGGGAGCCGCTGCCGGGCCTCAGGACGCCAACAACAAACCAGGATGATAAGCCTGTCCCCGGAAGGGGT
>CAUYUJ010014538.1:612308-617308 GCA_963575745.1 Prorocentrum cordatum
CGGCGGCGGCGCGAGAGCGCCAGGGGTCGCGACGCGGATCGCGCGCGCCGCGGGGCCCCCGGGGGCGGCCTCGGGCCCCCTCCGGGGCCGCGGGGCGCCGTCTCCTCCTCCTCCTCCTCCTCCTCCTCCTCCTCCTCCTCCTCCTCCTCCTCCTCCTCCTCCTCCTCCTCCTCCTCCGCCGCGCCGCCATCCCGAGGCCGCGGGGCGCCGCGCGGAGCTCGGCGGGCCCGCGCTCGCGGCGGGGCGCGGCCGCCGCCCGCTCTTTCTCCGCCCAGAGGTCGCCTTCGCCAAGGGCGAGGCCACCCGCTTCGGGCTGGACGCCGTCAAGGAGCAGCTGCCCGCCCGGTGGCAGGCGAGGGCCCTCCCCGGCCGAGGAGGAAGCGCCGTGCCGCCCCCTCTGCTCGTCCCGGAGAGCCTTCGTCGCCACGGCTGGGCTCTCTCCTCGGAGGGCTCGGCAGGACGCTCCCCGGGAGAGGTCCGGGAAGTAGCGGTGGGGCACCTCTCTGTCCCAGGCCCCCCCGCCATACCATATGGCCCTCGTCTTCCTTCTGCTCGGCTCCGCCCTCTGCCTTCTCCGCGTCCTCCTGCTCCTCCTCGGCCGTCATCCCTCCTCCGGCCTCCCTCCCTCCCTCCCTCCCTCCCTTCTCTACTCCTCCCTCATCTGTACTCCTCTTTGTGTTTCTGCTCCTCGCCCTCCTCGTTTGCCCTCTCTTCCACTCCCTCATCCTGCCTCGGCCTCGAGTTGCTTCTCCTGTGCTGCTGTGGCTGTTGCTATCCATCATACCCCGCAATCCCTACGTCCGCATGTGATCAGCGTTCCTGCTTCTCCAGGGGGCAAGGAGGGGGAATGGGGAGGAGGTGGAGGAGAAGGATTGGGAGAGGATGGTGGAGAAGGATATATACAGTAGTGGGAGAGGAACAGGGTCAAGCGAGCGAAGTGGAGCGGGGTGGGGGAATACATGAAAGAGGGGGTGGCAGGTGCAGTGGCGGATTGGACGGAAGAAATGGGGCACCTAGGATTGGGAAGAGCATTTGGTGGAGGCAACATTGAGGATGAAGACAGAGGAGGATGGTGGAGGGGGATGGAGGAGGAGGAGGAGGAGGAGGAGGAGGAAGAGTAGGAGGAGGAAGAGGAGGAGGAGGAGGAGGAGTAGGAGGAGGAGGAGGAGGACGAGGAGGACCCTGACGCTTCGGGCCCTCGAGGCCCAACAGCTTGCCAAGAGAAACAACAAGACGATGAGAACCAGGTGGACTCTTCGGAAACCTCGACAAGGGTGCGGCACGTTCTTGCCGCCTCGGCAGCACGGGCGCTCGTGATCCAGGACCCCCCCTGCAGTCACTGGTGACCCCGACGGCAGAGGTCGCCAGGGCCCCTCAAGCGTGGGGTGTGATTTGGTGGAGTTTCTGTGGAAGCCACGCCATCCTAACCTGGCGCGTGACAAAGCCAGGCCCCACCGCACCCCCATTTCCGGGGGGCGCACAGGGCGCACCGAGCGCGCCGGGCGTGTCCCAGTCTGGGGCTCTCGCTCGAGACATCCTCGCAAAGTCGCCCCCCCGGCGCGTGAGAAAGCTATAGGTCCCGCCGCGCCCCTATAGGGACCCTGTCCGGGGAGCGCACCGGGCGCGCTGGGCGCACCGGGCGCGCTGGGCGTGTCTCAGTCCGGGTCTCTCGCCGCCTCGCAAAGTCGACCACCCCGTCGCGTGAGAAAGCCAGGCTCCGCCGCGCCCCCATGGGTGCATGCCCGGGGAGAGCAGCGCCGGGCGTGTCCCAGTCCGGGGCTCTGGCTCGAGACATCCTCGCAAAGTCGAGCCTCCGGCGCGTGAGCAAGCTGTAGGCCCCGCCGCGCCCTTATAGGGACCCTTTCCGGGGAGCGCACGGGGCGCGCGGGGCGTGTCCCAGTCTGGGGCTCTCGCTCGAGACGTCCTCACAAGGTCGCCGGATCGCTCGCCGACAGAGGCCTCCAGCATTTGGAGGAGCAAGAAAATTAGGAGGAGGAGGAGAAGGAGGAGGAGAAGGAGGAGGAGGAGGCAAAACAGGAGGCAGGAGCAGGAGGCAGGAGGGGGAGGAGGAGGTGGAGGAGGAGGAGGGGAGGAGGAGGAGGAGGAGGAGGAGGAGGAGGAGGCGGAGGAGGAGGAGGAGGTGGAGGAGTGATAATGTAGCTCCTCGTAATGCTGATCCTCACCCTCTTGATGGCTCCCCTTATGGCCCTCGCCCTTCTGATCCTCACCCTCGTGATCCTCACTCTCCTGATTCTTGCTCTCCTCACCCTCACCCTCCTGCCTCGCGATCCGGATCCTCACCCTCGCATGCTTATTATCATTATCTTGATCCTCGCTCTCCTCGTGATGCTCACTCTGTCGATCCTCACTCTGCTGATCCTCTTTCTCCTTCTCCAAACTCGCCCGATCCTCACCCTTTGCTGATCTTCATTCTCGTGATCCTCGCTCTCCTGGCCCTCATTCTGCACATCCTCACGCTCCTGTTCCACGCACGCCTGCTCCTGAGCCGCGCGACTCTCACTCTCCTGATCCTCCCCCTTTGCGAGCCTCGCCCTGCTGATCCTCATCCTTCTCAACCTCACCCGCCGCACCACCGCCCCCCTCGCGCGCCCCTTCCTGTTGCAGGAGGGGGAGGAGGAAGAGGAGGAGGGGGAGGGGGAGGAGAAGGAAACGGAGAGTGAAGATCTCGACCGGCGGCCGCGGTAGAGGCAAATGTGTATGATCATGTGGGCGGGGGCGTCGACTCGATTGAAAGCCAATGGGTTGCATTCCAACCGCCTCCACCGAAGCGACTGCAACCATACATACATATATACATATGTATATACATATATATATATATATATATATATTGCAATCGTTTGCGACGCATTGCAATCCAATCGACTGCTTAAGGATACCTCAGTAAAAAGGTTCCTGACTACGGGTTCTTCAGTCAAGATTCTTAGTAGGGTTTCCCTCGTAAAATCCTTCCTTAACGACTCCTTAATACAGATCCCTCCCTAGGTATTCCATAGTACAGATTCCATGTGAAGGATTGCTTCCAAACGTTGTTAAGTCATGAGTCCCTATTAAAAGCTCTTTGCTACGGATTCTTCAGTAACTAGTTCTTATTCTGGATTGTTGTGTAAAGATTTCTGCTTCAGGACATCTTAAATCAAATGCCGTTTCTAAAGGGTCCCCCAGCAAGGCTCCGTCTTGAGGGCTCCTTAGTAAAGGTTCCTCACCAGGGATTCCTTCTGACAGATTTTGGATTAATGATTCCTTCCTTCGTAAATATTCACGACTAAGGATTCTTTAGTAGGTATTCCTTTCTGATGGTTCCTTAGTACAGAGCCATTGTTTAGGACCCCTTCTTGAAACATGGGTCTGTACGAAGGGATCCCTAGAAGGAACTCTGCCAGGGTCCCGCAAGAAAGGTTCCTTATTGGGAGTCGTCCGTAAATATTCTTCAGTAAGGGTTCCTGAGTCAAGGGCCCTACGAAGGAAGGTTCCTTAGTAAACATGTTGTATGACGAGTTCGTTCCTAACGATCCCTTGTTTTACGGATTCATCAGCAAATCATTTCCATGAAGGGTTCCTAAGCGCAGATTCCACCACTAAAATTCGTCAGTACAGATTATGTACTAAGGTTCCCCACGAAGGATTCCTTCGAAAATGTTTCTCGTGCAAGTTTTCCTCAGCAGGGGTCCAGTAAACGCGATTCCGTAGTGGAGGTCTGTCATTCAGGATTCTTTCGTACAGAGCTTGTAGTTACGATTGTTGAGTAAAGGTTCATTGTTACATTTTCCTCAGTTAATGTTCCTGTTTTCAAGGTTCTTTAGATACTATTTCTAATTCGGTACTGTACAGTAAGGGTTCGTTACCAAGGATGGTATATATATATGTATATATATATCATTGTACTTAACAGCGGGCCCCTTCGTATATATTCCTTCTGATGGATTCCTTAGTGCATATTCCGTAAGTAGTCCCCACGGAGGGTTCCGTAGTAAAGGCCGTCACCAAGGATTCTCCCATAAAAGGTTCCTCACGGAGGATTCATTAGCAACGCTTCCTTATTAAAGGACCCCTCTGGAAAGATTCCTTGTTCAGGATTTCACAGTAAAAAGGGTTCCCTATGCTGGGTTCCTTATTACAGGTTCTAAACTTCAAATCCCTTCGTAAAGATTTCTCGCTAGGGGCTCCCTAGTGCGGACTCCTTAGTCCGGACTCCCTTGTCAAAGGGTCCCTCAGTAAAGACTCCGTCCCAATGGTTCCTTAGTACAGGTTCCTCACTAAGGGTTCCTTCGTCAAGATCTCATGTTAAGGATTCCTCCGTAAATATTCACTATCACGGATTTTCCAGTGGACATTATTTATTGAGGGAGCCTTAGTGCAGGCTCATTCGGAAGGACCCCTTTAGCATGGATGTGTGTTAAGGAATCCTTATGGAGGAATCTGCAAGGGTCATTTAATAAAGATTCAGTAGCGGATTGTGTCTGTACGTATTTTTTAGTAAGGACTCCCGAGCCAAGATCCCTTATGAAGGAAGGATTCCTTAGTAAAGTTGCCGTATTAAGAATTCGTTTCTAAATATTCCTTATGTGTTGGGTTCAGCAGCAAATCGTATTCATGATGGATTCTGTAGCGCAGATTCCATATTCAGGGTTCCCGGAGTCAGCTTCTTCATCAAGGATTACAGCGTATTTTTTTCCTATTAAGGATTCCTCAGTAAACCGGTTCCTCGCGAAGGATTCTCTCGTAAATACACCTTGTCAAGGGTTCCTCAGTAAAGACCCCTCAGCAGTGATTCCGTAGTGAAGGCGCATCACTAATAATTTTTGCGTGCAGATTGTTGATTGAAAATTCCGGGGTAAAGGTTTTTTATTCCGTATGTATTCCTCAGTAAAGATCCTTTCAGCAAGATTTCTTAGACAATATTCCTTGTTCTCTTTAGTTAGGGTTCATTCGCAAGGGTTCCATATCACACATTCCGAGTTGTCATCCCTTAGTACATA
>CAUYUJ010014538.1:627308-677308 GCA_963575745.1 Prorocentrum cordatum
AAGTAGAGGAGAGTGAGGAGCATGACGATGACGAGAAGGAACTCATTACTCACCAAACTAGTTGTGGAGCGGCGTTCACACGTAGTTTTGCGAGTAGTGTTTCGTACCTGGAGGTTGCTCGCAAAACTAATTGGGCAGCTGCGTTCACAACTAGATGTGTGAGTATCGCCTCGAATCTGAGAGGAGGGGGCAGAATGAAAAGGAGCAGGTGGAGCAGGAGGGGAGAGGAGGAGGAGGAGGAGGAGGAGCAGGAGGAGGAAGAAGAGGAGAGTGAGCAGCATGACGATGACGAGAAGGAGCTCATTACTCACCAAACTAGTTGTGGAGCGGCGTTCACAATTAGTTTTGCGAGTAGTGTCTCGTAGCGGGAGGTTGCTCACAAAACTAGTTGTGCAGCTGCGTTCACAACTAGAAAGCGAGCAGGATGAGGAGGGTGAGGAGGAGCAGGAGGAGGGTGAGGAGGTGTAGAAGATCTCAATGGGAATCTCCTTTCGCAGAGGATTTCAACAGGAATCCTTCTGTGGAGGCCGAACGCAAGTGAAAACCCTTCAGAAAACCAAAACAAACACAAAAAAATACAAAGACGATGATTTCGGGAGAACCTTGGCCGGCGTCCTCCCCAGAAGTTCTCCCGAAATCATTGTTGTTTTATGTTTTTTTTGCCGGTTTTCTTTGGTTTGGGCGATTTCGAAGATTCCGATGAGGAGGAGCAGGAGGAGGAGGAGGAGGAGGAAGAGGAGGAGAGGCAGGGAGGGACAGGAGAAGGAAACGGAGAGCGAAGATATCGATCGGCGGCCGCGCGAGAGACGAATAGGTATGATCATAGGGGGGGGGGGGGGGGCGACCATACACATGTATACATGCCAGTGTGTCTGTCTGTCGTTCTGTCTGTCTGTCGGTCTGTCTGTATGTGTATGTGTATGTGTATGTGTATGTGTATGTGGACGCATCTATCTTTTCAAATTTTATATATATACACACATATAATGCAGAAGCGCCCGATCATCCGCAGAGCGGCTGCTACGCGTAAGTCAGGATGCTGGCGCGCCCGAGAGAGCTGCAGCCGTGGAGCGAGACATTCCCCCCATTCTTCGCTCTCTCCTGGTAGTTTCCAAAGCTCAGGAGGGACAACACACACAGACACAGACATAGACACACTGAATCGTCGACTCCCAGGAAAATATGGGGAAATATGGGAAGTGGGTGGGAAGACGAAAACCCAACAACTATCGAAATTTTGGGGAATCCTGGGATTTATGTTTATTGATTTGTGTGTCCCAGGGGCCCGTTGAGTGTCCTGCTTGGCAATGTCTTGCTTCAGGGGGCCCTGGTTCAGCGAACTTGGGGAATAAACAATTGCATAAACATAAACTGTCGGAGGTCCGCTCAGATTTCTCGGATCGGCGCTGGCCCCTTGGCGGCGCCTCCAGCGCCGCCCCTGGCGCGCTCCGCGCGCCAGGGAGCGGGGTCAGCACAGATGCACCAAGTCCGCGCAGACCTCCAAACTTTGTGTGCTCACGTCATTTCTCGTTCCCCGACGAACGCCCCCCGGCGCCCGGAAGGCACGCGCAGAGCCCGCGCTCAGAGATGGCACGGGAGCCATGCCGTGCCCACAGGCAGTGACCCCCCAGCGCGTTGAGCCGCTCGAGGCGCCCCGGCTCACGGGGCGACCCCGCGACCCGCCCGAGGTGCCACAGGGCAAGGCGCCCGAGCCCGCCTCGGCCCCGCCCGGCCCGTTGAACGTGGACCCGGAGCGCCCGCCGCGCCCGCCGCGCCGCCGCAACGCCGCCCCTCGACGACGACGACGACGACGACGACCACGACAACGACGACGACGACGACGACGACGACGACGACGACGACGACGACGACGACGGCGGCGACGACGACGACGACGGCGGCGACGACGACGACGACGACGGCGACGACGACGACGACGACGACGACGGCGACGACGACGACGGCGACGACGACGACGACGACGACGGCGACGACGGCGGCGACGACGGCGGCGACGACGACGAGGAGGACGACGGGGACGACGACGGTGGCAGCGACGACGTGGACGACGACGGTGGCGGCGACGACGACGAAGGTGGCGGCGACGACGGCGGCAGCGACGACGACGGCGGCGGCGACGGCGACGGCGGCGACGATGCCAGCGCCGTCGGCGGCGACGACGGCGGCGTCGGCGAAGATGACAACGGCGGCGATGCGAGCGCGGCCGCTGCGGCCGAGGGCTGCGTCTCCGCAGCGCGCCTCCGCTGCCCGCTGCCTTCTGCTTAATTACTATTAACTATTACTGTGGGTGTTCGCCCATTACATGCTTGTTCGTGACCAGCTTGGGCATGGTCTTTCGGCATCCCCATGTTTGTGACGCACTGGGCTACTGTGCTTACCTTCCCGTTTCCCTGGGCCTTCAGATATACGGCAATCGTTTTTTTCTTCTTGTATAGGTTAGCCTGTCAGGAGAGTAGACGTTGCGCTCTCCTCTCTGATGAGGTCCATGCCACATCACTCGCCCGTGTTGCTCGCCAGGCGGTCGACTTGCCCCTCGGCGGTGCTCGTCGTCGGCGCCCCCGCCCCCGGTCTCCCCGTGGCAGGCTTGGGCCGACACGCGCCCCCCATGACGCTCCAACCTCCTTCCTCCTTCCTCCTCCTCCTCCTCTTCCTCCTTCTCCGCTTTCCCTCTTTCTTCCAGGTTCTCCTCCGCCTTCGCTCCCCCCCCCCTCCAGCCCCGTCCTCTGGCTCCGTTCCCCTCCGTCCTCTCCCCTCTCTCTCTCCCCCGCCTCTCGTCCTGCTCCTCCGCCCCCCCTCTCCGGGTGCTGCCGCCCCCCGCCGTCGAGGAGTCGCTCTCCAAGGACGCCCTCGTCAGCCTCGTCAAGGAGGGCCAGAGGACGGGCGGCCAGGCCCTGCCACGGCCGCGGCGTCGGCGACGGCCAGGGCGGGCGGGAGCACGACTCCCCGACGACGTGGTGCATCACGCCCGGGCGCTGTTCCCCGATTTGGGCCCAGGTGGGGGCCCCAAAAATAGACACCACCACCACGCCGATGCCTCCCCTTTCCTCCTTCCAGCCAGGGGGAGAGGGGGAGGGAGGTGGTGGTGGCGTGTGTATATATATATATATATATATATATATATGTATATATGTATATGTATATATATATATATATATATATACATACATTATATATATATATATTATATATATATATATATATATATATATATATGGGTCCCCTTCTAGGGCTCCCGTTGTTTATCGTGGCCCTCGGGGCCATCAGGGATCGATCTGGGGCGAACAGTTTGCCCATGGGGGCAGTGGGCGCCACGGCTGGGCGCAGCTCACGCTCCCAGGATGGGGCCAGGGGGTGATTTGGGTGAGGGGGGGAGGGGGGAGAGGAGGGGGAGGGGAACGTGGGATTCTGTTTTGGACCAGGAGGAGAGGAGGTGGGGGGGGGAAGGGGGGGAAAAGAGGGGAAGGGGACAAGGGGGGGATCTGGGTGAGGGAGGAAGGGGGGGGAGAGGAAGGGGAGGGGAACGGGGGACCCTTTTGTTTGACCTTTGCTTCGCGGGGGGACTAAGGAAAGCGAGCTGAGTTGGCTAGCAACTGACCTTCGGGCCATGCACGAAGCGTTGCCGATGCCAATGCGGCTCTACCAGCCCTAAGGAAGGGAAACGGGGGAGCAGGGGGTGCGAGGGAGAGGCATGAGGTGGCGGAGGGGGGGGGGGAACGGCAGAGGAGGGTGAAGGGAAGCAGGGGGACGTGGTACACTGCGTATGAGGAGCAGCGTGTCCGTCAAAAGACTGGCCGAGAGAGCTGGTCCAAATATCGCTGGGTGCAACACACAGGACATACACGCAGCCGAAAATTCAACTTTTGGTTTGATTCCCATTTCGTGCGCGCAACTTGTACGGGGGAAGCCTCTCTCTGCGCTGCAAGCCTGTCCCTGTCGAGCCTCTCCTTCTGGCAATACCATGGCTTTCGCCACAGGATTAATCAAGCTCTGGCTAAGCTGTCCACAGGGCACGGGCAACAGCAGGATGAGGGGGAACAATCTCGAGAATGAGGATCGGGCTGAGGAAGGGGGTGAGGGGGAGGGGGAGGAACATCATGATCTAAAGTGGCATCTGCAGTAGAGGGGCAGGGTGAGAAGGAGGTTGAGGAGGAGGAGGACGAGGAGGAGGAGGAGGAGGAGGAGGAGGAGGAGGAGGAGGAGGAGGAGGAGTAAGAGTAAGAGTAAGAGTAAGATCGAAGTGGAAGAGTGACGGTCGAGCCGCCACGCCTCACCCCCGTGCCCGAAGCACGGGAAGGCCAGCGGCCTCAGGCGGGGGGCTTGTCCCAGGCCCCGCCCGCCGCCGCCAGCTCCACCGCCACCGCGCGCACCTCGATATCCTCGACGGCGAGGTCGGCGCGGGCGGCTGCGAGCTGGGCCCCCAGCTCGCGGCATTCGGCGGAGGCCAGGCTGAGCGCCTGCTTGGCCCGCTCGGCGGCGTCGTCCGCGGTGGGCAGGCTTGCGTCGCTTTCCGTGGCCTGCGCGGCCTTGCCCTTCTTCCTCGGCCTGCCCTTCTTGCCGATGCCCACCAGCTTGCACGTCATCACGTCGAGGCCCCCCAGCTTGACCTCGCACTCACCGTGGCCTACAACCTCGCCACGCAGGGGTCCACCGTGATCGCCGTCCTGCAGCACGTCGCTGCCCTCCAGCTTGCCCTCGCACTCGCAGTGGCCGACCCCCTCGCCACGCAGGGGTCCACCGTGGCCGACATCCTTCATCACGTCGACGCCCTCCTGCTTGACCTCGCACTCGCCGTGGCCTACCCCCTCGCCACGCAGGGGTCCGACGTAGCCGACGTCCTTCAGCAGGGCCCCGTGGAGATTTTGGTTTGGATCGGGGCGCAGCCTGGACCACTGCCGCCCGTAAAGCGCGTCGATGCCCTCCAGCTTGCCATCGAGCTCGCAGTGGCCTGCCCCCTGGCCACGCAGGGGTTTGCCGTAGTCGACGTCCTTCGGCACGTCGATGCCCTCCTCCAGCTTGCTGCCGAGCCGCGCGGTGACGTCGAAGTCGTCCACTGCCAGCGGCACGACGCCCGTCTTGCCGCCGACGCCCTCAACGACCAGCTCCATCAGCGGCTCGCCCGTGAGGACGCAGCGCGCGGGCTGCGACACGGACGTCATCACGTCCAGCTCGTCCTTCACGTCCTCGCCGTCCTGGGCGCGGCGGCGAGTGAAGGGCTGCCCCTTCCTCTTCCCGCCTCCAGCGGCGACGAAGTCCCGCAGCGGGTCGAGGACGTAGCACTCGTACTCGCCGACTCTGCCCTTCACCTGGCTGGCCAAGAAGGCGGTCGGCGAGCCCTCGCCGTCGCAGTCGGCCTCCTCCGCCAGCGGCGCCTCGATGCGCGTGGGCGACGCGAAGGGCTTCGCTGCGGCAGCACCGCGCACCTGGCAGGCGCCGCGGCTTCTGCCAGCCGCCCTCACTGGCCTCGTCGGCCTCGTCTGCCTGCTGCTGCACCTCGCTCCTCGGGGCCTCGACCGCCGCCTGGGCTGGCCGCTCGCCCACGGCGCTCAGCTCCGCGCGCAAGCCCGCGATGTCGGCGCGGAGGGCCACGATGGCGCCAAGCGCCTCCGGCGCCTGCGGTTGGCTCTGATCCGCCCACTGGTGGACGACCTCCAGCACCGTCGGCCGGCCCGAGGGCGCCTGCCAGTAGGCAGCCCCGCACGAGCACCAGAGGCCGCCGCAGGGGAGGGCCCACATCAGCAGCTCATTGCTTGCTTTGGTCCGCCTAGGTCGGGGCTCGCCACGGCACGCGGCGCGGCGGCGTAGCCCGTCGCCAAGAACACCTCACAATGGTGCGGACGCGGCCCAAATGCGCCGCGGCGCAGTTGAGCCAGAACGGTTCTTGGGAGGAGGAGGAGAAGGAGGAGGAGGCGGAGGAGGAGGAGGAAGAGGAGGATGAGGAGGAGGAGGAGGAGGAGGAGGAGTAAGAGTAAGAGTCAAGCTAGCCAGCTCGAGCGAGTCAAGCATGGCATGCCCAGTCCCACCCGCCCTCCCACAACATAAGAAGCAAAGCTGGCACAACTGGGGGCCGAAGTCACACCGGCCAGCCGGTTTGGTACAGCTGATGCGGCCGCGATGGCGGTTGCCGACGGGAACTGGCGAGCGCGTGTTGAATGCCGCGCACGCATTGCCAGACGAGTCGAGAATGGCCCGGTACACCGCAGGAAGCCAGAGGTGGCCGTGTCGAGAACGGCCCGGTAAGCCGGGTCCCATTCCTGCCATGCATTTTGCGACGTGGACGACAGGACGTCCATGCGACGGTGCCAATGACGGCGACGACTCTAGAAGGATTTGAGCATGCGCTCGCGGCGACGCGCGCGCATGTCGCCCGCGTGGTATTTTTTGCGCAGGATTCGCGGCCTGGGTGCATGACAGAGCATCGCGAGTGCACCGCGCGATGACGTGAAATCGCTGGATTTGACCGAATTCTTAAGATTCCTATGGTTTTCCTATGATTTCAGCAAGAGAGCCCGGGCAGGAAATTTGTAGAATTTTTGTGAAAAAGCATTGGGTTTTTGATGTTTTTATGTTGAAATGCTTGCAAACACACGGTGTTCGGTAGGATTCTGACATGAACGCGCGCGTGTGCTCTTTGTGGTATTTTTTGCAATGGATTATCGCCGTGGACGACAGGACGTCCATGTCGAGAGGAAAAAATAAGAAAAATGTTGATTTTGTATTGTTTTTTACAGGTTAGGATGGGACCACCCGGATGCGGCCCCTATCGGCCGGCCTGAGGGGGGAGTAGGAGTATATTCTAATAAGGAATAAGGATAAGAGTAAGATCGAAGCGGAAGAGTGACGGTCGAGCCGCCACGCCTCACCCCCGTGCCTAAGGAGGTTCTTGGGAGGAGGAGGAGGCGGAGGAGGAGGAAGAAGAAGAAGAAGGAGGAGGAGGAGGAGGATGGGGAGGGGTAGGGGGATGGGGAGGGGGAGACATTGGATGAGGGTGGAGGCGGACACTTCGAGTGAGACCTAAGTGGCACGAGCGAGCGAAGGAGAGCCAGCGAGCGAAGAATAAATAATGGAAACGCAGGAGGGAGAGAGGGAGTGGAGAAGGCTGGAGCGGAGTGTTGAGGGAGGGAGAGATGGAGGAAGAGAGAGAAAGAGACAGTGAGGGAAAGACAGGCAGAGACAGAAAAGAGAAAGATACAGAGCGGGGAAGAGGCAAGGGGAATGAGTGCAGTAAGAGCAGGACGCAAGAGGGAAGGGGGCAGAATGGTGAGTGAAGGAGGGGAGTGATCAGGTCTTGAGGGGTGTCGAATGGACGCTCCAACTTTCCTACACTTTCTCCAGCCAGACTTACTGCCCCCTCCTCATCCCTCCACGGGGCCCACCCTTCCCTCCCTTCCCTGTACGTTTTACCTTCTCGTCCCGCCCTCCTCCATCTCCTGCTTGCTGCCCGCCGCCCAGCCGTTCAAGCACCAGTGGTGGGGCTACTGCGACTCCGGCAAAGGACACCGCCCGCCGCCCCTCGCAGCGCCACTCGGTGCGAGTGCTGGCGGCGCGCGTGCCGGTGCAGGCCAGCGGCAGCAGAGTGCCACGCGCGCGGGGGTGGGCGCAGGACAGCGGCCGGAGAGCGCCGCCCTCCCACGCCCCGAGGCCCCGCCCCGAGGCTGCTGCGGCGCTCGGGGGCCGCCCCCCGCCTCGTGGGGAACGCTGGCCGGCCTCCGCGCAGAGACCTCTGAAGGCCCAGGCCCCGCGGGGGCCTCTGCCGGCCCATGTCCTTCCCGCGCGCTGAAGTGTGTGCAGTCCCGGAGTGCTGCCTGTCCTCCTGGAACGGGGGGGGGCTGGATGCTCTCCGTGTTTAAGCGTTCTGCCACTCTGTCCTCGCAGCCAGCTGTGCTGACGGGGCTGTAGGTGTGATGGTAGGGATCGGCGGATGAGGAGGGATGGGCGGAAGAAGAGGAGGAGGAGGAGGAGGAGGTCCAATGTAAGCCTCCTTTCAAGTTCCATCTCCATAGGTCCCTAGAAGGATTGTGCCCCGATGGAAGACAACCGTCTGAAAATCCTGAACCGTGCCAGAAAGCAGCAACGTGCGTATCAACGTTACATCTTGCGCCCTACGGTCCTGAATCGTGCCAGAACGCCGTTCTTGGGACGTCAAGACCGCGAGTCAGCGTAACTGTTGCGCCCTTGACAGTCCTACATCGTGCCGAAACACCATTTCTGGGACGTCAACCATAAGAATCCTGGAAACTGCGGTAGACTCTTGAACTAATGTGCGCGGCGCTAATTAATGCGAGAGCCACAATTTGAAAAAGAGCCGCCCTTCATCCACTAAACTCTTGCGAACTTTTAAGACGAATGTGCGCGGCACTGAGGCGAGATGCATTGCTGAAAGCGGCCTGCCAGGGGTAACGGCAGGAGACAGGCCGGTGACGTCCCGATTCGCGCCGGCGCGGTGCCCAGGAATCGCGCATTCCTAGACGGCGCCAGCGCGGATCGTGACGTGACCAGGGGGGTGGGGCAGGGAGGGGAGCGGGGCTGATACTTGGCGTCGTCGCGAAGAGTAACAAATGGGCTCCAGGGGGGGGGACCCAGCTCATCGGGAGGGTGGATGCATCGCCCGGCCGTCGCCGGCAGGAGCCTGCTAGCACACCTTGCCCAGGGGCGTGCGGCGTCGCTGTCGGGGGCCCCTGGCCGATCTGTCGGCGATGTATCGCCGCTTCAAGCTCGATTTCCCCCCCCTCGGGAGCCAGTCCCCCGCTGTCGTTCCCCCTCACTTCGGCTGCGGGCCATCCATCCGCTCGCCCGCTCGCCCGCGCCCGGAGGGGGCGTGCACGACTACGACCCCAAGCGACACTCGCGGGCCTCGCTGCGGCAGTTCTACATCGCCGCCCAGCAGGGCGCTCCCCCGCTTACTACGGTGGTGGGGGGAGAAGAGAAGGATGGGGTGGAGGAGGGAGGGTGGAGAGAAGAGAGGGTGGATCGAGGCCTCCCAAATGGAGTTCGATTATATAGGGTTGAAGGATCGCGCCGTATCGCCGATGCATCGGCGGTATGGCTCGACCATGAAGCCCAGCCCTATTCTCTCCACGTCGACGATGCCGATGTATCGACGACGTCGATTATGCATCGCCGATGCATCGCGATGCGGCACGATCCGCCGACCCCATCTACTCGGACCCCATTTGGGAGGCCCTCTAGCGGAAGAGGAGGAGGCGGAGGAGGAGGAGGAGGACGAGAGGGAGGTGAGGACATGGGCAGGGAAGAGGGTTGCGTCTGATGTTCCACTTGTTTCAATGTGTTTTTGTTGTCGGGGTACGTGTTGTATGGGGTTGTTGGAGGGGTGGTAAAGGCCACTTCCTAAGGATATGGATGAGGACCCTAAGATGTGATTTTGATTCCAGACATCTCGACCACCAGCTCGCCATCCTGAGTATTTTGTTTCACAGCTCCAGCGTCCTGAAAAAACGTTCCCAGGCGCCGAACATTGCAAAATACTTTCAGGAGGTCGTTAGTTATTGCCCCCCCTGTTTCTCTGGGCGGGGAGCAAACTCGCTCCTCCTCCTCCCCCTCCTATTCCTCCTCCTCTTTACCTTTTCCCTCTCCTCATCCTCTCCTCCGTTTCCCTTTTCTCCCCCTCGCGGCGGCAGAGGAATAGGTTCCCTCTAATGTTCGTCGGGCGAGATATTGTTCGTGGGCTATCTCTCTGGGGGGATAATGCCACATAGGCTACCCCACACGCGGGACAATGCTTGAGCACGATCGTAAGAGGGTTGTAATACAAAGATCTGTTGTGTTTCTTCAAGTGTTGGTTCGTCGTAGTCGTAGCCGTAGCCGTAGTCGTACTAGTAGTCGTGGTCGCTAACTGCTCGTAGTCGTAGTCGTAGTCGTGGTCTTATTGTGGTCGTAGTTCGTAGTCGTAATCATAGTCGTAGTCGTCGTCGTCGTCGTCGTCGTCGTCGTCGTCGTCGTCGTCGTCGTCGTCGTCGTCGTCGTCGTCTGCGTCGTCGTTTTTGTGCGGCGGGCGGCACGGAGAAATCACTGTTTTCTATTATTGGTGGGACCCCAGTCTGTCAATGCGGTCGCTGGGAAAATCATTTGTTTCCATCTATTGGCGGGTCTGGAGATCTATCGCGATAGTATTTGAAGTCAGTGTTTGAAGACGTTAGGGGGGTTGCCCCTCAATCCTGCGAAATCGGCCCCTCGGGGCGTCCTCGCGTGCGGCCCTGCCGCAACTGCGAGAGGAACCAAGCCATGACGACGAATCATGCGATCCGGTGCTGCGAACAAAAAATGCAACATCGCGAAAAGTCGCGACCAGAGCCCTAGACCCCATCTCTCTGCTGCATTTTCCGAGCCAGATTGATTTGCGATGGCCCCAAATGCCCAACGCCCAGTGCAACAAAAGCTGCACCCCCGGATCTCAGGGGATCCTCCAACCCCGACCCTTGACCCCAGGAGAGCGATGCAGGAGGATGCGTTGTGAGAGCGGCCGCTTGGCGTGGATCTCCCCTGCCCCGCGCGCGCCGCCGCCGCGGGCCGGACCCGCAGCCAGGCGAGTGGGGCGCCAAGCCTTGGTTCCGCAGGGCGACCAACTGGGCGCTGATGGGCGGGCGGAACCGGAGTTGCCCGCGCGGCATGAGGTGCATGGGGGGGGGATGAGAAGGCTTCGGGTTGCGCACGGGCAGCTCCCCCAGGTGGATGGTGAGGCTTCGGGTTTCACCACCGACCAAACCATCACAACCCAATCCGAAGGCTTCAATTTGCCCTGCATTTCCAGCGGGAGGGGGGGGGCGGGGAACGTTGAAAAAACACATGGAACCCGTACCCCCCCCATCCCGAAATTCGGGTCAAATTCGGTCGTCCCCGCTGGCCTCCACGGGGCGCCCGGGAGTCCGAGCTGGCCTCAGCAGGCCCCCCGAGCAGCCCGGGGCCGGTCCCGACAGCCGGGCGCCGCCTCCGGCGGGCGCTCCCACCCCAGGGTCGGCATGCTTCAGGAGGGACAAAAAGACACAGACACAGTTAATCGTCCATTCCCCAACAAATATACACGAAGATGTGGGAAGTGGGGGGGGAAGACGAACACCCAAAAAGAAATTGAAAAATACGGGGAATGCTGTGAGTTGTGTCTACTAGTTTGTGTGGTTCTGGGCCCCTTTCGTGTTGAGGCCACTTGGGATTACCCTGGGGGGGGCCCAGAACTTCTCGGTGGGGCTGGCGGCGAAAAACATAGCCCATCAAGGAATTTTCGTTCCTCCTGGCCGCGGAATCGAAGGCATCAAAACTGATGCCCGTTTTTTCATCAGAGCCCCATCAATCCCAGACGGCCTCAGAAGGCCCGGAGGGAACATCCAACTGTCGAGGCCAGCTGGGACCACCTGGGGGGGGGCTGTCTGTGCGCCTCTCGAAGCATTCTCAGAGGGCCTGGGCGGCGACGTCGTCGTCTTGGCTTGCTCGGTCGTCGCGTTTTCCTGGAGGTTCGCTCGTCGCCACGGCCGGACGCAGCTCGGAAGCTCGGCCGGGATGGACCCTGGGAGGGGTCTGGGGACCCTTTTCTCAAGTAGTGGCGAAGCGTCCTGGCTCGCCTCGAGCCCTACCAAACAATGTTCTAAGAACCCTTTGTGGCTTCCACGAAATGTTCTTAGAACATGTCTGGCTCGGACGGTCTGATTTTAACACAACGGGTTTATGATCTAAGAGAATTGTTTTTGTTTTTAGAACAATTTGGGGTTCTAAGAACATTTCGTGGTAGGACTATAGGAATGCCGGGAGGGTCGGTCCCTGCTCAAATTTCGACAAGATCCCTGGCGATTCGGAACGACCGTCACTGCACAACGAATCGGGATGAGAAGCTGGTTTCAGGGAAGATCTCGAGAGCTGCAGGGGCTGGCAAGTCGAAGAAGATCGAGTCGTCGGAGGCCTTTGTGAAGGGCACCCTCGCTGATCTCCGATGTCTGAGCGTCGTAGAACAGAAATGTCGTTGCGCGCCGTTTCGGCCCTGCGACCCTGACGTATCGAGCAAGCTCCACGAATCAGGACAGGCCGAGAGCTCTTGAAGTGATGTTCGACGAAGTCGTGATACTTCATATGACGGTGTGAGAGGTAGTCGGGCACGGTGCGGAGGAGGAAGAGATGGAGGACGAACAGTTAAGGGCCATGAAAGAAACAATACAGCTGGTAATGACCCTAATGGGAGCGGGACAATCGAACCGGCGCATTTGCAATGGATAGCGATAGTTGCAAGTGTACTTCTCAGTGGTATGTACCATCGCCGTATGATCCGCAAGTGTTAGCAAACAGTGAGGACGACGAAGTGCAGGGGAGTCACAAGGGCACGTATGAAGACCACAGGGGCAACGATGCCAAAAGGAGAGGGAGGAGGGGGATAGGAGGAGAGACCAAATCAAACCGAATGTGCATCAATGATGCTGCGATGCACCACCCTATCATCAGTACTCCCTCACAAAGTTCTTGGCAGCGCTCCCGTCTCACCACGGGAAGCGGTCCCTCGAGAGAGCAGCCTCCACTTGGCCCGCCATTCAGGCGAGCCACCCGCTTCGAGAACGAGCCGTCTTTTTTTATCAACTTCGCTGCACTGGCTGAGCAGAGGTATGATCATAAAGTCCAAGGATGTGTCGAGCAAGAGCCCAGTTTTGAAAAGGAGCCGCCCTCGGCTGGGAGCTGCAGGCCTCCTGGTAGGAGGTCGGGAGGAAGTCCTGGACAAAAACTCTCTGACCGACTCACCCCGGCTCGTCGGGCCCGTGCGACCAGGAGGAGCCGGCTTGCAGGGAGAAGAGAGATTGGCAAGCGGCAGCGCGGAGGACTCGACTAGACGTAAGAGTGACCTTTCGCCGGAGTGACCTTTGGTGCGGGCGCAGATGGGCCCCCAGGTGGCTGAAAATGAAGCAGCAGCAGCTGCTTGCGCGCCCAGGTCTGGTCCCCCCGCGGCCCCCCAAAAAGTCGCGCACCGAAGGTCACTCTTGCCCAGGGTCGCTCTTGCGTCTAGCCGAAGGACGAGGAGGACGTGAGCTCTTGCAGCGCCGTGCTGCGCGCGCTCGCGCGCACGGCTCCGCGCACGGCGCCGCGCTCTGCGCGCACGGCTCGCGCGGCGGGCCCGGCCCTCCGCGAGCGCAGCCCAGCGTGGCTCTTCGCCGCGCGCGCCCGAGCCGCCCTCTGGCCGCTGCCCTCCTGGCTGCGGCAGCCGTGCCTCTGCCCGGGGGCCGACTTTCGGCCTCCTGTGCCGCCTCCTCCTCCTCCTCCTCCTCCTCCTCCTGCTCCTCCTGCTCCTCCTCCTCCTCCTCCTCCTCCTCCTCCTCCTCCTCCGTCTTCTCCTCCTCCTCCCCCTCCTCCTCCTCCTCCTCCGCCTTCTCTCCTCTTCCTCCTCCTCCTCCTCCTCCTCCTCCTCCCCCTCTCTCCTCCTCCTCCTCCTCCTCCTCATCCTCCCCCTCCTCGGGCGAGCGCGCCCCTCCTCGGAAGTGGACTTCGCCGCGGACTGGCCCCCCCTGGGCGTTTGGAGCCGTCATCGCCTCGGACGTGTGCTTATCAGCCACCTGGGCCCTCGGCTCCGTGATTCTCTCGGGCGCATACCCCCTCGCTTTTGCTCGAATGTGCGCTTCGCGTCGGACTCGGCCATCTGGGCGCTCAGCTCCGTGATATTCTCGGGGGCTCTGCTCGGAACCTGAGGCCCCATCGGACACTGCCGTTTGGGCCGTTCCCGTGTCAGCGTCCGCGTCGCCAAAACGGCTCGCGCACGCCTGGGCCCCACGCCGTTGCGGACGACGTCGGCCCCCGTGCCGCCCAGCACACCGCGGCCACCGCTGCCGCCACCGCTGGAGCCTCCCCCCCGCCGCGCCCGCCACTGCAGCAGCCGCTCCTCCCACGGTGCGTGGCCGTCAGCCCGCCGAGGCGCTCCAGCGCAGCGGAGCCCCGGCTCGCCCCGCGCTCCCTCGGGACGTAACTGCCTCCACGGCCGCGGCCGTGGCCGCGGGCATCTCGCTGTCGCCCTGGCCGGCAGGGGCAGCGGGGGAGGGGGTAAAGCATGAGCTGGAGATCTCACAGCCACGAGGGGCCGAATAGTAGATGGTGGACATCTGGAGGACAGATTCGAGAGAGCTGGATGCCAGATATGTGCCTCCCCCACCTGCGACTCGGCCTGTAGCTTCGGCTCCGTGCCCATCCGGCTCTTCACTTGCTGGTGCGGTGCCACCTGCAGCTCCTTGCGCACAGCCCTCAGGCTTCGCCTCCCCCTGGCGCGACGACTCCTCCTGCCGCTCCTGCGCGCCGCTCTTGAGCTTCGCCGCGTCCTGGTGCGACGCCTCGGGTGGCAGCGCCCAGCCGTGCAGGATGACCCCTGGGATCGGCGCCATGCTCGCCACAGGCGTTGCAGGCGGCCGACACGCACAGCCGCTGCACTCGGCACCATCGCGGACGGCCGGCGCCGGCAGGCGCCCGCCCCAGCCGCGCGCTGCCAGCGCGGCCTGGCCCTCGCCGCCACCTCGAGGCCTCGGGGTGCCCCGACGTGGCGAGTTGTGCCAACGGGCTTGAGCCAAAACTGCGGCGGGGCGAAGGGGAGTCAGGAGGAGTCAGGAGGAGGGAGGATCGAGGAGGGAGGGTTCGGACGAGAGGAGGAGGGTGTCTCGTCGTGCGGCCCCAGTGTGTTATGGGCGCTGGGATCGGCTGCCGAAAAATGAGAGGCTCAATCAAGAGGAAGAGGGAATAAAACAAAGGAGAGGAGGAGAAACACTTGGAAAGATGGTGGTGACGTCAGGATGCGATGACGACGGCGGCGGCGGCGACGACGACGACGATGGCGGCGACGACGAGGGGCCGCAGCGATGGCCGCAGGCGCCGGCGAAAGCGGCGGAAGGGCTCTGGCAGCAGTAGCAGCTCCAGCAGGACTTTGGCCCCTGGCGCCGCGGCGCCCCGCCCGCGCATCGGGTCCGTCGGATCCGTGCGTCCCTCGTCGTCCTCGTCCTCTTCCTCCTCGCCTTCTCCTCGCCTCTATCCTGGCGCCGCGTCGCCGCGCCCCTGTCTCTCGCACGCGTCGCGGGCGCAGCGCCGAGCGGCGTGCCAGCGTGACCTGGCGGTGCAAGTCCTCACGTCCCCTTTCCTCCTCCCCCGTTTCCCCCCCTCGGGCCCCGCTCCTCTCCGTCCCCGTTCTCCGCCTCCTCCTCCCCCGCCCAGTCCTCCGCCCCCCCCCTCCCTTGCGCTCCCCCCTTCGAGGCCTCCCCGCCCCATCTCCACGTCCCCTTCCCTCCCCTCCCTCCTCCGCTCCTCTGGGCCCTCCTCCCGCCCCCCCCATCCAAGCTCCCCCCCTCCAAGCTCCCGCCCTCCCGCCCCCTCCTGCCCCCCCTCCCCCCCCCCAGCAGGAGCAGCAGCTCCAGCAGCAGCAAGAGCCCGGCCCCGAAGGCGGCGCAGGCCCCCTCCCCCCCCCCTTCGCGCGCGTGTTCGCGCGCGCCGCGCGCGCCGCCCCAGGGGGTTGCAGCCTCGGCCTTCAAACGCTGTTTTCGTTGTCGCAGGGAGAGTGGGGAAGGAAGCCGTCGCCAGTCCTTCGAGGATTGTTTCACATTGGGATGCACTCCGGAAGCCGCGCCTCGTCGAGAACTTTCCGGAGGTGCCCGGCTCGTCCCGAAGGGCCGTCGGAGGTCCGAGCTATGACCCGAAAGGCACCAGGCGTCGAAGAGTAGGGTGATGACAGGGGTGGTGGATATGATGGCTTAGGCAATGACATCTCCCTGGATTCCGTGGCCCCCTCTCGTCTCAACACGTCCCTTGGTTTTTCCGCTCGTCCGCACGCATGCTTCGGCCCATGATTTGCGAGCCTCCCTCTTGGGCGCCACCCCCAGGCTTTCGAAGGCTTTACTCTTCGGACTTCGGCCGTGTATATCTCGCCGCTGCTCCATCCCACAGACCGCCTTGACCGTTCACCCCAGGCCCCGACCACAGACCGTGCAGGGTTCCACGGTGGTTCGGCCAGTCGCCCGGGAGATCCAGGGGCCCCACGGCCTCCAGGAAGACCCCATGGCCAAAAAGGCATGTCGAGCTGCACTATGAGCACCCCCCCCCCCCATCAAACCCCACTGGTCGGACCCTGCTGGCACCCTCCCCAGCGCGCTGAACTCACCTGCCAAGCGATCCAGCCCCATCCACGCCTCGCGAAGGCATTCCCATCCCCCCCCAAACATTCAACGCCGAGGTCTCGTAGCTTGCCAGCACGATCCCCAGGCCGTGTTCGGTGTGTGTGTGTGTGTGTGTGTTCGCCCGCTGCTCTCCCCCCGTGTCCCTTCACACAGGGTACCCGGGCCGCTCTCCATTTGGCGCCTCGCAGGTACCATGAATCTCGGCGCCTCTGCTCGCATCGCCTGCTGGGCCCTTCCCAGCTACCCCCCCGCCCCTCCCCTGAGGTGGTCTTCTCCAGCTGCCCTGCCGCCTGGCAGGTCGGCCCGACCTCGGCGCACGGCCGCCCTGCTGCGCTGCCCGCCCCCAGCACCGGCTGGACCTGTTCCCCCCCCCCGTGCACCGCCGCCCCTGGCTGCTGCCCGCCCCCGGCTGCCCCGTGGCTGCCACCGCGCTGCCCCGGCGCTGCCCCTGCCGCGGCCTGGCCCCGCTCTGAGCGGGCCCGGCTTCCCCTCCGTCCTGCCCGTGCCGGGCCCTCCCCCTCGTCTCCCTTGCATTGCGGCTTGAGCCGCATCTGTACGCCCTGCACATGCCCCATCCGCCGGCGCAGTCACTCTGCCTAGCCGCCGACGCAAAAGTGTGTGTGTGTGTGTGTGTGTGGGTGTTCCTCTTCTGCCACCATCCCTTCCCCCTGCACCATGAGACAGCGCTCGCGCCGCTACGGCGCTATCCTCCTTCGCGTTCCCCATTCCTGCTCCTCGTTCCTCGTTCCTCCTCGTTCCTCGCTCCTTCACTGCATCTCCTTTTCGCTCACCGTTCCCAGCTCGGCGCTTAAATCCTCGTTCCTCGCTCAAGGGCGGGGTTATCCCCTTGAAGGTCCTGCCAAGGGCATCGCGAGAGTGAACAAACGCCTTCCGAGGGCGCTGCCCATTCTCGCACACACACACACACACACACGCACACACAAACACACACACACAAACACACACACACACACAAACACACACACACACACACACATATTTTTTTGCTGCCGCCGATGCTGCTCATGCTGCGTCTCGTCGTCGTCGTCGTCGCGTCTCCGTCGTCGTCGTCATCGTTGTCATCGTCGTCGACGTCGACGTCGTCGACGTCGACGTCGTCTACGGCGGCCCTGTGCAGCCCCAGCCCGTTGCCATGGAACATCTGCAGCGCGTCGTCGTCCGTAGTCGCCGTCGCCATCTTCGATTACAGTGGGCCTGCGCAGCCCACATTTCCCCACGCGGCATCCGCAGTGAATCGTCGTCGTCGCCATCGGCTACAGCGGGCCTGCGCAGCACCCCCACCCACCACTGGGGCATCCGCAGCGCGTCGTCGTCCGTCGTCGCCATTGTCGCCGTCGGTCGCCGTCGACTACAGCGGGCCTGTGCAGCCCCCGTGTGGCATCCGCAGTGCGTCGTCGCCTTTGCCCTCGCTGTCGACAATCGCAGAATCAGTCCCGGCAGTCGCCGCGGGACTGGGGTGACCGTCGGATCGAAGGTTCCGTTGTCGATCTTTTGGCGCGCACCGGTTCACGCTGTAGGGCAGCCTAGCGTTGTCAAATTTTGCGCGGTGGTTGCACGACGACGGTAGGCGCACCGTAGAATACTTCATGACAGCCCATCGTTGTCAAGATTTTTGTGGCGGTTGTAAAATGAGCGCGGGCACGGTCGCGCGCATTTGGGTGCTCACATTCGTTATGGTGCTTGTATATGGTTGGCTAGACGTAGGAGTTGTGTATGTCTTGGAAAATATGTGATCAGCCTTGGCTGGGTCGTGAGCGGGCCTTCACTGGGCTATGGGTGGGTCATGCGTTAGATTTTGAAAGGCCGCCAGGTAGGCCTGGGGCAGGCATCGGATAGGCCGTCGGGCTGACCTTGGGCAGGCCTGGGGGTTCGTGGGCAGGCATTGGGCAGTCCCTGGGTTGGCGTTGGGTTTGCTCCAGGTGGGCCTTGGACGCTCTGGGTCGTTTAGGCCTTGGGTAGGCGTAGAGTGCGTGAGGGGCGTGCCGAAATCGGGCCCCATTGAGCCGCCTTGAGTTGTTTCGCCGATCGGCGCGGGCCCCCACCCCCCCCCTCCCCAAAGACCAGATCTTGGTTGCTTTTAGCAGCTGTTTCAAGCGGGGGGATTAAGCACTGGGGCCCGCCCGCCCACCTCCCCCCCGGTGGACACACGAGCTGCTCCTGTTGTGCGTGTGTGTGCGTTGTTTTTTTGAAGCGCCCCTCTGGAAATGAAAAAAAGGTAGCCAGCTGAAGTGTGATCATGCGGAGTTTTTCTCAGCTGAAGTGGGATCATGCGGAGTTTTTCTCAGACTTGCGGCCAGCTGTATTTTTTATTGTTGCACGCCGAATGGAACACGTCCACCGCGTCGACAACGAATATACTTTGTCGCGTTGCATGCCGAGTGGAACACCTCCACCGCGCCCGCAACAGCTCGTCTGCCGGGTGGAATGTCCTTCCATTGGTCCGCCTCAAGAGGGGTGGAAAGGAGACGGAGTAAGAGGGCTTATTGAGAGGAGAATAAAGGGTTAAGGTCGATTGGGGTTCATGGTGTGCATCCATGGGGACATAGAGGGAGGGTACCCTTTGCTGATTGACCATGGTTGATAGAAGTCTTTCTGCGCTCCTATGCTGCAAACCCTAGACCGTCGCCACATCTTGCTAGAACTGGAGCGCGCAGCGCGCGCGTGGTTCTAGTTTTTCACAAACCGGAAACCTACTCCCGGAGGTTCCGGGGCTGCAGCACACCAGGGTCACCGAGAGTCACCTAAGGGCCCCCTCTCCTCTCGGGGCTTCTGCGGAGCCTCCCCAGAGCTTCCGCGGAGTCCCCCCGGGACCCCCCAGAGCTTCCAGATAAGTTCCAAGGGAGTCCAAGACGGCCCAGGATGGCTTCCAAACGGCCCAAGGCGCCCCAAGACGGCTCCAAGAGGACCCCTAAGACGGCCCCAAGAGGCGAAGACCGTACCTTTCCTTCAGGAAACCGTATGTGTTTAGCACATTGTTTTTTTGGTCTTGCCAGCGTCCAAGACGGCCCAAGAGGCCCCAGAGATCGCCCCAAGCTGGCCCAAGAGGCAGGGCTGAGGACTGGCAACGGCGCCGACTACGAAGACGACGATGACAGCGTCTCACACACGACCAATGGTCACCAGATTTTCGCTTTTTGTTGAAATATACCTTGCGGTTAAGGCTCTCAGTTTCGCCCGTTGTCAGCGTTTTATGGATGGCGGGTAGCCGATTTGATCGTTGCGTTGTTGTAATTTTGAAGAGGTGGTTTCCTTTGAAGACTTGGCTGCTGTTGTCGTTGTTGATTCATTGGCTTACGCTGCACCGCCGACTCCTTGGGCCGCGTGGAGCCCTCTTGGCGGCCTCTGGGGCTATCTTGGGTCGATCTTGGAGGTTTCTTGGGTTGTTGTGAGCCTCGAGAACGGCCAAGAGGCGAATGTGCTAAGCATGCACGTTTTCCCTAGGGAATGGGACGACTTTTGCTTCTTGAGGGCATCTTGGGACGCCTCCTAGTGACTTTTTGGGGCGTATAGGGGGCCCCTGGGGCAGTCTGGAGGCAATCTCTGGCGTCTTGAAGCGATCTTCCCACGAGTCGTAGCTCTCTTGGACCGTCGGGGCTGCCTTGCGGGACCCTCTTGGCCCATTTTGGGGACCTCTTAGGGCCGTCATGGGGCTCTCCTGGGCCGTTGTGGTGGCTTCTGGGGCCCTCTTGGCGCCCTCTTGGGCTGTCTTGAGGCCCTCTTGGGAGCCTCTTGGGCTGTCTTGGGTCGAACTTGAAGGCTTCTTGGGCTGTTGTGGGCCTCGTGAAAGCACAAGAGGCGAAAGTGCCGAATATGTAGGTTTTCCGTATGGAATAGGAGTTGCTCGCTTCTTGAGGGCCTCTTGAGACGCCTCCTGGTGGCCTCTTGGGGCGTATTGGGGGCCTCTGGGATCGTCTGGAGGCAATCTTGAGCGTCTTGCGGAGCGATGTCTCGACGCCTCGTAGCCCTCTTGGACCGTCCAGGAGTCCCTTTGGGACCCTCTTGGCTCATTTTGGGGACCTCTTGGGGCCGTCCTGGGGCTCTCCTGGGCCGCTGTGGTGGTTTCTGCGGCCCTCTTGAGGCCCTCTGAGGCTGTCTTGGAGCCCTTTTGGGAGCCTCTTGGGCTGTCTTGAGTCGAACTTGAAGGCTACTTGGGCTGTTGTGGGCCTCGTGAAAGCACAAGAGGCGAATGTGCCGAACATGTAGGTTTTCCGTATCGAATAGGAGTTGCTTGCTTCTTGAGGGCCTCTTGAGACGCCTCCTGGTGGTCTCTTGGGGCGTATTGGGGGCCTCTGGGATCGTCTGGAGGCAATCTTGAGCGTCTTGCGGAGCGATGTCTCGACGATTCGTAGCCCTCTTGGACCGTCCAGGAGTCCCTTTGGGACCCTCTTGGCTCATTTTGGGGCCCTCTTGGCGCCGTCCTGGAGCTCGCCTGGGCCGTTGTGGTGATTTCTGCGGGGTCGATCTTCGAAGGTTTCTTGGACCGTTGTGGGTTTGGTGAACGCGCATGAGGCGAATGTGCTAAAGATGTACGTTTCCCTAGGGAATGAGGCGGTTTCTGCTTCTTGAGGGCCTCGGTGGCTTCTTTGTGCGTCTTAGGGGGTTCTGGGGCCGTCTGGAGGCAATCTTGGGCGTCTGGGAGCGACCTCTCGGCGACCTCTCGGCGACCGTCCGGGGGGCCTTCTGGGATTCTCTTGGCCCGTTGTGGGGCCCCCTGAGGCTCCAAGGGCGCGGCTGACGCATTTTCCACCCCCCCTTCCAAACCGGCCAGAACGGGCTCCCGGGAGAGGGGCTTGGGGAGGGGGAGGCATCTCACACGCCGTGACCCTAAGGGGTCGGCGGATGACGGGAAGCGCCTTCGAGATACGAGAAGCGAGCTGGACGTGTGTAGACAGTGTAAGCCGCCTTACACCAAAAATGTGACGCCCCAGTCATTTTATTCTGCTTTGGCCCACATTGTCTGATATGGCTGCTGATGCAACTCCCTACCTCCTCCTGGTTTCGCTCCTCCTCGGTTCCATTGTCCTGCAAAGTATATCCTTGCGCAGCGTGGCTCAGCTCGTGTTCCAGATTCATGCCAGGCAGGAGTCATCATACTTGCCAGGGTAGCCGAACAAACCCGACGACCCAGACCAACCCCACTAAATCGGAAGAGAAACCCAACCAGTAAACTAACGGCAACAGGGGACCAAAAGACCAACATCAGCGAGATCACGGGCCACGCTCCTCGAACTGGTTCCAAGTTGCCCCCCGAGGGCGGGCGCAAAACGGCGCAGCATGGCGACCACGATCTTTCGAGTAACTTTCCGTAGAGGCCCTAGGACAAAAAACAACGGGGCTCCGAGGACAGGACAAGAAACATGAATGCCGCGGTGCAGGAATACCAACCAGGCAAGCCAGACGGACCAACCAAGCCAACCAGTTGAGCGAACAGATCACCCAGACGAAACAGACCAGCCAGACCTACACAACCCAACAAGACCAAACCGACGAATCAACATGGCGACCAGGGTGAGGAACACGAGTGCAAGGATGACGGGAGGATGATGACGACGGGTTACACCAACAACAGAACCAGCAGGTGCGACAGTATCACCAGCATCGGCGCGAAGATAACTAATCGAGGAGGAACAGACAGAGGAGGGAGGCGGGAGGGAATTGCATCAGCAGTCGTAACAGTTGGGCCAGCCCTCTGAAGTCGACGAGAGGGAGCGTAAAGCCAGTTCACAGCAGCTGGACCAGTCAGATCCGCCCGGCCGACCTCTCCCAATCCGAGGCCGCAACAGCGAGGAGCCACACCGCAGCGAACAAGTGACATGCTAGCCGAGACGGCGCCGCGGGCCTCGCACACGCACACACATACACACACCCGAACATGCCCGAACCACTCTCGCGAATCCGATGATCAAACTCGAAGGGCCAACGTGCAGCGCAAGAGAAAGTACCATGCAGCATACAGTGTGTTGAAGAACGAACAACAAGATGTTCTTAACGAGACGGCGCCGTGGGCTTCAAATTTGAAATCCTCTGCAAACCTGATGTGTCTCACACGCGGAATCCCAAGCTCAAGCTCGAACAGCCGAAGTGCAGGGCACAAACAAATTCAACGGAAGGAAACACAGCAACGCCGCAAACTAATTGCATTGCGCAAACAATAATGCTAGCTGGTCGAGAGGGGTGCCGTGGGCTTTACACCGTCCTGGAACCTCTGCAATCCATTTTCTCGTATCATGTGCGGACTGCGAATCTCCAGCTCGAACAGCCAGAGCGCCAGCCAAAATTGCCAGACTCATGCTTGTGTTTTCAGAATGCTCCAGCTGCAAACGTCAGGCTTGCATGTTTGAGACGTGGTGTCCTACCGTGCGCTCTATGGCTAAGGGTTTTATGTATGATTACCTCTTCCATCTTGCCACGTCCCCTTCTGGCATCCAACCTCTCCCTCATTATTTCCTGTTCCGTCGCCGTTATCGTTGCCGTCCTCGTTGTGGTCGTCGCCGTCTTCGTCGTTGCGTTTGTCGCCGTGATAGTCCTCTTCGCCGTCGCCGTCCTCGTCGCTGTCGTTGCCATCGATCTGATTCTCTTCTCTCGTCCATCTCTATCCTCGTCATCCGTCTCTCCTCTTGCTCCACCGCTCCACCTCATCCGCATGTTTACCCTGCTGTCCGTATTATCTTCCTTTGCCGCGTCTCCCTGAGGTATTCAACCCTATCTTCTTCGCCATCGTATCCCATACTCTTCTCCGAGTCTCCCTCCGCATCCTCATCCTCATCCTTCAGTAATTCATCCTTCAACTGCTCCCCCTTCTCCCTCCCCGTCCTCCTCTCCCTGCTCCCGTCTCCTCCTCGCCCTCCTTCTCACCTGCCTCCCCCTCCTTGTCGCGCCCCCACCCCCCCTCTTTTAGCTCCCTGTTCCCAGCTGGTCCAGCACCGCACGCGACCGCCCTCAGGTGGCCGATCATTTTTTCTTTTAGGGGCGGGGCCTGCGCGCCGCAGATGTGGAATCCCCAGGCAGGTTTCGGCGGCTTCCCGGCGCCCGCCGGCTTCCCGCAGCCGCCGCAGCAGCAGTTCGGCTACCAGCAGCCTGGAGCCTTCCCACAACCAGGCTCCTCCTGCTGGCCATCCCGCGCGGCGCCGCGGGGGGAAAAAATATGAGAGCTCAAACGACATGTTGAATTTCGAGAACATCATTTTCAACCGACCCAGATCAGACAAAACTTCCATCGAGATTTTTCGAGCCAACTAGCCCGCCAGCGTTTTCGAATTACTCTTAAGCGCCTCAGGAGCGCTCGGACCCTGCAGGCGCAGGCGCGCGGCGCGCGCCCGATCGCGAGTGCGAGCTCGCACGGGCCTTCGCAGCACTCAGAAGAGGACGAGCTGCCAATGCCGGTACTCTTTCCTCGTTTGTCGCTCTTCTGGGCCTCAGGCCCTCGTCGCCACCGCTGGATTTGCTTCGAAATTATAGTCAGAACGCACCCTCGGAGAAATCCTGGGAGCAGCGGTGTCGGTATCTGTTGGTTCCTCCAGTCATGGCGCACGCACGGACTGCGGTCACGCGTGCGTTCCGGGACGCAGGGCGGGCTTCCACGCGTGCGCCTGGGGGCGGCCACTAGTTATTCGGAGGCGCGCGAGTACGGGCTCAGCGCGCGGTCGCAGGCGCGTGCGGGTCGTGCCCCATCTCGACGTGCGACATGCTAAACGCGAAGACTTGTCACATGGCCTGGCCCGATCCGGGCCAGGCGAGATGACAGTCGTTTTTACTATGATGTTGCGCTCGATGGCGCACCTTTAGCGTTCTGACGACTGGCTCCGCGTTCTTCCGATGTGTCATATCCCGCCTCCATCCCGCCGATCCGCCTATCGAGCTCGTGACTTGGGGAATTGACCGTCGCCTCCTGGAATCGCTTACATGGGTCTCCAGTGCCCGTGAAAAAATCCCTCGGCCAATTTTGGACGGTGGCCACACGTTCAGGAGTGCACACCGGTCGTTCCCGCGCCCTGATCTCCTCTGCTTGGGTGGGGCCTCATCTCGTTTAGGACGTGATGCGACCGCCGCCCCTTCGAAAATGGGACGGGGCGGGGGGTACTGGGCGAATTTGTGCAGCACTCAGTTGAAAACGATAGATTCTCGCGCTTGCTTCCAAGCCATGCCACGTCATACGAACCGCCAGCTTTTCAATATCCTTTCATATCTGGTGCCCAGCTAGGTGTGGATAAGCAGCGGAGGATCCCAAAAGAGGGGGGCATGGCCCCCTTCGTATTTGACAAAATCCTCCGACGAATTTGCGTGTTCGAGTCGCTGGCCCGTGGGCGAGGGGGCGAGGAGGAATGACGGAGGATAATGATTAGGGGAAGGAATAGTTCGACAAAAACAGAAGGAGAGTAAGCAAGGAGGACACAGGGCCAATGAAACGCTCATGGACGTGTGGTTGGCTCAGGATCGCAGAGTCGCTTCGGCACAAGAGCTCTGGGGTCCAATGACGTAGAGCCCTTGAGACGCTCAGCACGTTTGCGTTCGGAAGCGCGAATGATTAGGAATTTTTGGTTCTGACGAACTATGCACCCATGGGATCTGGTTTCGGACGTGAAGGCTCGTGCGGCGCTTCGGGTTCACAAGGAGTACGAATCATGACTTCGTGACTTGGCTGATTTGAGTTGAACGATAAGTGATCGGAGGAGCAATCTTCCCAGGAGTCCGAAGCAGGACGCCCAGGACATCGGGCACCCAGTAAGTTACGGGGTTCGGTTGCAAGAAACGCAGTTCGCCCCTCAGAGCTGGTGCCCGCTCTAGGGCAATAGCCTAGGCAACCGCAGCCCGTCTGTAAGCGTTGTCGTCGCGCTTTCCCCAGGAGATGCCCGCTTCCACCCTCAACCGCTCCACCCGAGACGTTACTTGGTAATTCACGCAAGTGGCCCGGTCATACAGTGTACTCTGCTAACAAAGCCACGTAAAGAAATACTTTGTTCCAGCCCCCTCTCAGAGCGTCCCGAACCACCCTGAACAGGCCGCAGTGGCCAGGCGCCCTCTGAGTCCACTAGCTCTCAAGGGTTCCCAAGTCGATCGTGCCCGACTTGCTCGCATTTTGCCCCACGTCTCATAGGGGACGGGGGCAGTACCTGCCTTGTAGAAACTGGTCCTTCGAAAACCACGTTGACGTCGACGACGGCCACGTCGACGAAGACGAGCACGACCACCACGACGACAGCGACGGCGACGGCGGTGGCGCCGACGGCGACCACGTCGACGACGACGGCGGCGACGACGACCACGGCCACGACCACGACGACGCCAGCGGCGATGGCGGTGGCGGCGTTGGCGCCGCGGACGGTGGCGGCAATGCCCAAGCCGTCGGCGGCGGCGATGTTGACGCTAGTGACGACGCTGGCCGCCCCCGCAGGCTTCCAGCAGCCAGGCTTCGGTCAGCCTGCAGCCTTCCCGCAGCAGACTGGTGCCCCGGACGCCCAGGCGCTGGCGCTGGATGAGGAGGGGGAGGAGGAGGAGGAGGAGGAGGAGGAGGAGGAGGAGGAAGAGGAGGAGGAGGAGGAGGAGGAGGAATGAGGAGAAGGAGGGTGAGGCAAGCTAGGCGCGCTCGCGCCATGCCATGTCTGACACCCTACCCCCCCACCTCCACATGACGCATATTTTTCTCTAACCGCGGACGCGTGTCAAAGCCTACCTGGAACTCCCCCCAAACCCCATCGTGTTATGCGCAATCGGGAGGGGAAGCTGAACAGGGGGAAATGGAGGAGGATGGAAAAGGAGGAGGAGGAGGACAACGACGACGAAGACGAGCAGCAGCAGCGGGAAGTGGAAGGGAAGACGTGTGAGCAGCAGGAGGACCAGGAGAAGGTGGAGGAGGGGAAAGGAGGGGGGCGACAACGATGAGGAAGGACTCGGATCCAGAAAAAGTGGCCCGCGCTGGGGCGAGAGCGCCATTCTGAACGACGGGAGCAAAGCGCCGATCCGAAAATTAGGCCCATGCTGCACCGGGAGCACCAGGTTGAAACACCGAAAACAAGTGGATTGCACACAACCATACGGAACAACAAACACCTTTGCCCAATCTTGCACGTAGAAGCAATACGCGGAAAGAGTGCGGGACATGCTCCAGGCAGAGTCAGGGGAGAGAAGGGAATGAAAGAGTGGTGGGAGGAAAGGGGAATGAGCGAGCAAGACATAGAGGAGGAGCAGGAGGTAACAGGATTAGGGAGGAGGAGGGGGAGGAGGAGGAGGATAATGAGGTGGGGGAGGAGGAGCAAGCATGACGGAGGTGGACAGGAGGAGCAGGAGGAGGAGGGGGAGGAGGAGAGGGAGGAGGGAAGTGGATGAGAAGGATTAGATAAGAGGAGGAGGAGGAGGAGGGGGAGGATGAGGAGGTGGAGGGCGGAGGAATGAGACAAATTGGAGGGGGAGGAGGATGAGGGCGGAAAACGGAGAGCAGCAGGAAGAGGGGGCGGAGGAGGAGGAGGAGGTCCAGGAGGTGGGGGATTAGGGAAGGAATGGCATGGCTAGTGGTCACAAGTATGGTGAACGCCCACTCTGCTGAACTTGAAGTCGTCATCTCCACTGCTCGCGCAAACATCCCACCCACCCACCCGCAACTTGGTTTGCAAAACCTGTTAAGACCGACTACGACGACACCGACGACAACGACTAGGACGACACCGACGACGTCTCCGACGACTTCGACGACGACAACGACGCCGACGCCGACGACGACGAAGACGACGACGACGACGCCAACGAAGGCGACGACGAGGGAGGAGGAAGGACGACGACGGCGACAACGACGACAACGACGACAACGACGAGGGAGGAGGGAGGACGGCGACGACGCGAACGACGACGAAGGAGGAAGGACGGCGACGCCGACGACGACAACGACGAGGGAGGAGGGAAGACGACGACAACGACGACGACGACGACGGCGACGAAATAGGAGGGACGACGACGAGACGCCGACGACGGACGACGACGACGACGAGGGAGGAGGAGGAAGGACGACCACGGCGACAACGACGACGGAAACGACCACGACGCCAAAGAGGACGACGACGACGAACACGAGGAAAGACAGAGGACGACGTAGGCGACGACGACGACGACGCGGGAGGAGGGAGGACGGCGACGACGACGACGACGACGACGACGACGACGCAAGAGCGCGCGCGCACGCTTTTGTTGAAAATCCGTGTTGCGAAACCTTGATTTTTTGTAGGCTTTTTGGGCGCACGATTTTGAAATCCTTCCGAAACCGATGGGTTTTGAAGGTTTTCGGCATACGCCCGCGACGACGCGCGCGTCTGCACTTCGTCCCGTTTTTTGCAAAGGATTCTCGCGACGGCACACGCGCAAGGGCGTTCGACTGATTTCGACATGCGCGCGCGCGGAGCCCGTTTGGCAGCATTTTGTGAAAATGTTGAACAACGCATGGTTGTCTTAAGATTTCGCAAGAGCTCGCGCGGAAGCTCTTTTAGCAAATCAGTGTTGCGAAACCATGTGTGCTTGTATGTGTTTTTTTGGAAGCTCGATTGCGAAATCCTTCCGGCACCGAGGGTTTTTGAAGGATTTGGGCATGCGCGCGCGACGACGCGCGCGTGTGCACATCGTCCAAGTTTTTGCAACGGATTCGTGAAAAAGTGTTATGTTAGAACAACAAATGTCACCGCATAGTGTTTTTTACAAGGGAACCTCAGGGTGGGAACCCGGTTTGGCTGGGATGATATGATTTCATATTTAGGATGGACGAGTGTGCATACATATATATATATATATATATATATAAATATTTTCCCAGGGGAAGCGATCAGTCCGGGGGGGGTAGAGTCTATTCTATTTATTAGAAAGGAGAATAGAGCAGACTAGCTACAGTGTGCAGTCTGCGGCTTTATCTTCACGTCGAATCCCGATCGCTGTCGGGCTTGCATTCCGTGGTTGCTGCCAGATAATCAAATCGAGGTCGCACTCAAGTGACCCATAGCATCCTAGCACAAGATGCTTGTGCTGTTTAGCCGTCTGGGGGGCAACGGCAGTGTGAACCGAACAAGGTGTGCAAGCAGTGCGTCTCGACTTGCATGGATTGTATGAAGCCCTGATCCCCTTCGGGGTCTTGCCAGCCCCTCCGCCCGATTTGCCAAAGTTCAGAGCAAGACTGTCTTCTCGTAGAGAGTATCACGATCGATTGGGGGCGGGACCGTGGCCAAAGCTGCGTCGCAAGGCCGAGCAGCGCGGTCGCCGGTGATCATCGTGACGGCTTCGCCGGAGAGCCCACAACCTCGATAACCTCCCCCCTGGACTTGCCATACAGCCCAAGGAAACAGCGCTCTGCCCTCGACCCTCGGAAGCCCTGCAGGCACAGGGAGCGCAGTTCGCCGGGGGCTACCAGCAGCCTGGCACGCAGCCCGCAGGCGGCGCCGCGGAGGGGTCGTCGCCGCCGTCGCCGTCACTGTCGCCGTCGGTGCCGTCGTCGCCGTCAGTATCGTCGTCGTCGCTGCCGGAGGAGGAGGAGGAGGAGGAGGAGGAGGAGGAGGAGGAGGAGGAGGAAGAGGAGGAGGAGGAGGAGGAGGAGGAGGAGTAGGAAGGGAGCCCAGGGGGTATCGAAAGGAGGAGGAGGAGGAGGAGGAGGAGGAGGAGGAGGGGGAGGAGGAGGGGAGCCCAGGGGGTATCGAAAGGGGGGTGGGGTGGCCTCCCGGGCAGAAGTGCGCGAGCGACGGCTGGAGACCTCGAGCCTCGAGCGCCGACGGGTGCGGGGGGCCGATGGCGGCCGCAAGGAGCGCCTCGTCGGCGCCGCGCCGCGAGCGCGAGCCCCCTCGGGGCCGCGGGGGAGCCCACGGGGAAGCCCCCGCGCGAGGCCCTCGCGAACCCCCTCGTCGGCCGCGCGCGGCCGCCAGGAGCGCCTCGTCGGCCGCGGGGGGGCCCACGGGGAAGGAGGTCGAGCCCGGAGATTCCCCCGACGCCTGGAAATGGGCGGGGCCAGGCCCGCAATGCCGACGGGGGCGAAGCCCGAGCACGCCGGAGACCCACGCCCAAAACTCCAGGAGGGGCGAGATCCGAGAGAGCTGGGAGGGTGCCTACCCAGAAAAGCTGAGGAGGGGGTCTCGAAGGAGGCAGGGCGAGGTAGTGGGCGGAAGGGGGAGGTCGGAGGAGTGGGAGGGGGCAAGAGATGGTAGCAGGGGCGAGGAGGTAGGACGAGCCAGGGTGCAGTTGGAGGAGGCTGGTGGACGTCGGATGAGGTAGGACAAGGCAGACAGAGGTAGGCTACCGACGAAGGCAACGGAGAGGGTAGTAGGACGGTAAAAAGTCCGCACGTGGATTTATTGGGCTTATCGGGTTATGGGTAGCCCGTCGGCGAGTGGTGTTTTCCCTCGGGTACCTCAGCGTGGTCAGTTTGTGGTTTCTGCGATGTTGGTGGTTGCTTTGAGGTCTTCTTCGTTGGTTGCTGACCTGTCGTTGCCCTGTTGCGAATGGAGTGGCGGTGTAGTTGTTCCCGCCCCGCGGCGTTGTCACGTGGCGAATCGAATGGAACATATGTTTTCGCCTCCCAGGCGTTGCTACGTGGCGAGTAGAGTGCGATTTCTATCTGTTCGGTCCGCGCGACATTGCCACGTGACGAGTAGAGCGGAGGTATATTTCTTGCTCGCTCCCCATGTCGCTGCCACGTGGCAAGTGAAGTAGGATAGTATTTGGTTTGCCTCTCAGGCCTTGCCATGTGACGTTGCTACGTGGAGAGGAGAGTGGAGTCGCATGTGTTCCTCCTCTTCTTCGTTGCCACGTGCCGGGCAGGGTGGAGTAATCTCGTTTCGCCCCGCAGGCGTTGCCACGAAGCGAGTACAGTGCAGCAGTATTTGTTCCCCCCTCCCGCGCGTTGCCAAGTGGTAAGGAGAATGGAGCAGCATTTGTTTCGCTCCCATGGCGTTGCCACGTGGCACGCGCGAGCGGCCACGCGCGCGCGCGGGCGGGCGGGCGGTCGCGCGCGCGGGCGGGCGGGCGCGCGGGCGGGCGGGTGGGCAGGCGGGCAGGCGAGCGGCGGGCACGCGCGCTGGCGGGCCGGCGGGCGCGCGGGCGTTCGCTCCGCCGGCGCTGCCACGTGGCAAGTACAGCGGAGTAGTATGTGTTTGCCTCTCCGAGCGCTCTCACGTGGCGAGGAGATTGGACCAGTATTTGTTGTGCTCCCCCGGCTATGTTTTCCGTCCCGCAGGCGTTGCCACGTCGCGAGGAGAGTGGAGTCGCATATTTACATGTTTGTACATCTACATGTGTTTTTGTTCCGCCCCCCAGGCGTTTGCCACGTGGCAGGTAAAGTGGAATAGTTTCAATGCCCGCCCCGCAGGTTTGACCGCGTGCCGAGTAGGGGGGCGAGGGAGGAGGGGGAGGAGCGAGGAGGGAGGAGGGGCAGGAGGCAGGAGGCAGGAGGCAGGAGGGAGGAGGGAGGAGGGAGGAGGGAGGAGGGAGCAGAAGAAGAATGAGGCAGAAGGAGGAAGGAGGAGGGAGGGAGGAAGGAGGAAGCAGGAGGCATGGGGAGAGGACTAGCGAGACAAGGCAGGAGGCAGGAGTAGCAGGGAAGAGGGAGAAGGGAGGAGAG
The DNA here is from genome assembly GCA_963575745.1 of Prorocentrum cordatum. NCBI lineage: Eukaryota > Dinophyceae > Prorocentrales > Prorocentraceae > Prorocentrum > Prorocentrum cordatum. Next base: position 658,050 of record CAUYUJ010014538.1, read on the forward strand.
AGGACAGAAGTGTGAGAGGCGTGGGAGGACAAGCGAGGGCGAGGAGGAGGTGGAGGGAGGAGGAGGAGGTGGGAGGATCGGAAAGAGGACGAGGAGGACGGGGCCGAGGGAAGAGGAGAGGTGGAGGACGAACGAGTAGGGGGAGAAGGGGGGCTGAAGGAGGAAGAGGAACGCAGTGCAATGCAATGCAGCGCAGTGTGCGACTGCGCCAAAAACAAAGAATTGGTGCCAGGTTTCAGAATGTATATCCTAAGGACATGAACCCTGGGTTGAGGAAATCGTCAGCACAGTGGTCGAAAGGGGGGGGGTTCGAAAGGGGAGGAGGAAGGAAATCGACGACTCAGGGGAGGGTGATGGGGAAGGAGTTTTCCTGCCGCGCGCCTGATCGCTCTGGCTTGGTTTGGTGGCCGCTTCGGGGGAGCGAGTGAGGGAGGAGGGCGACGGAGGGGAAGCGGGCCTGCGGGCGGGCGGGTGGGCGACCAGGCGTGCGGGCGGGCGGGCGGGCGGATGCGCGTGCGGGCGGGCGGGCAAGTCGGCGGGCCCGCGGGCGGGTGGTTGGGCGGGCGGCTGGGCGTTTGGGCGGGCGGGCGGGCGGGCGAACGGCGTCGTCGTTGTCGTCGTCGTCAATAATCGTCGTCATTTTCATCGTCGTCGGCGTCGTCGTTGTCGGCGTCGTTTTTTTGTCGTTGTGATCGTCGTCTTCGATATCGGAGCCCGAGCTGCAGCATGCTCGAAGATCCCCCACCCCCCTCACATCCGGGGGCAGCGTCACGGCACCCATTACTATTACCTCCAGCGGATGGGGTCGCGGACAGGAGCTAAGAGGATGGGAGCTCGAGGATCACGGGCGTTCGAGGAGGTTTGAGGAGGTTCGAGGAGGCTCGATGACAGGAGTTAGGGGAGCTTCGGACCTTCCCCCACATAATGCTTCCACTTAGGGTGTCCTACTGTTCTTCCCCACCCGACAGGTACGGGTTGTTAGATTTCAAGCTCAGACTTCCCGACTAAGGCAGCCTGCGTACCGCGGCCGCCAGATCCCCAGGTCCACCGAGAATCCCGAGACTCCCGCGCCTGTGAGCATGAGATAACACAACTAACAGCAAAGATGCTAACATAGCATAGCACGACAGACCATCCCAGAATAGTTGAACAGAACTTGACATACCAGAGCAGACCAGGGCACAGCATCGCACAACTGGGCATACAATAGCATGATAAGGCATACCATGCCAGAGTGGACCATCCAGACCATAGCATGCCACCACAGAGCGGACCATACTAGAACAAATCATTCCGTGTCATAACATACCGTGTCATATCATACCTCAGCATGGCAGGGCGTACCATGACACAACACAACGATCCATAACAGAGCATCACACATCATGGCCACCCATAAGATGGCACAGCGCAGCATACCCGACAATTCGCTAGTCTGGTAACATGATGCACAAGATCATGTCACCACCCTTTCTGGCATAGCAGGCAATAGCGGAAAACACCATCGATCGTGACTTCTTGGTTGGTAGCATTACATGACAGAGCGGGTCACTCGAGAGTCACACTTGTGTTGCCAACTATACCTCGGTTGCAACGGATGGTACATATCACCATTCATTATTACATGCCGAATGGCATATCATAACATACCAAATCATTACATACCATAACATAGTGAACAGGCAACAATGGAACCAGCATGGCATGAGATGAGTGTTGCAATACCTCTGCCACTACGACAAACAATTTGACTTATCACCATCAATCATGCCATACTTGAAGGGATATACCTAAATCTGAACAGGACATAATCTAGCATAGCGAAGAGGGTACAGGGGAGCCAGCATATAATCATCCAGACAGGTCCAGCATGATATACTAAGTAATCTTATGATAGATTTGGTCAGCATATCGCGTGCTTAAACAGTACAGAGCTGTTCTCCAGCATCGTGACATTCTCGACCGCACCACAATGTACGCCACAGCGCTTGCGGCGGTTGGTGTGGGTCGGGCCCTGTCGCTTCTTGCGAAGCAATAGTTGCCCCCCCCCCCCCCCCCCCCGACGCATCGAGCCCCAAATGCGCTCATGTTTGTGGCCAGTTCCCCGCGGTTCTGGCTGTCCCTTGGCATCGCTCGGGCGCGTGAATTTTTCTTTCGGCGAGGGCCATCGAGAAGCATCCTTGATCATGTGGCGAAACAACCACGCACGAAACCGAACGAAGCACAGGGAATGGACGTTCGAGCGATTGCGAGTTCCAGGCAGGCAGTTCCTTTAAATACAGAGTCCTTAGAGGGGGCGGGTCCATGTTCCCCCCCCGCTTCCCTGCCAAGGCGCCCCTTCCCTCCCCGCCCGCCCGAGCGCGGCGGCGAAATCGCGCGGCGGCGAAATCCCTATTACCTCCAGCGGATGGGGTCGCGGACAGGAGCTAAGAGGATGGGAGCTCGAGGATCACGGGCGTTCGAGGAGGTTTGAGGAGGTTCGAGGAGGCTCGATGACAGGAGTTAGGGGAGCTTCGGACCTTCCCCCACAGAATGTTTCCACTTAGGGTGTCCTACTGTTCTTCCCCACCCGACAGGTACGGGTTGTTAGATTTCAAGCTCAGACTTCCCGATTAAGGCAGCCTGCGTACCGCGGCCGCCAGATCCCCAGGTCCACCGAGAATCCCGAGACTCCCGCGCCTGTGAGCATGAGATAACACAACTAACAGCAAAGATGCTAACATAGCATAGCACGACAGACCATCCCAGAATAGTTGAACAGAACTTGACATACCAGAGCAGACCAGGGCACAGCATCGCACAACTGGGCATACAATAGCATGATAAGGCATACCATGCCAGAGTGGACCATCCAGACCATAGCATGCCACCACAGAGCGGACCATACTAGAACAAATCATTCCGTGTCATAACATACCGTGTCATATCATACCTCAGCATGGCAGGGCGTACCATGACACAACACAACGATCCATAACAGAGCATCACACATCATGGCCACCCATAAGATGGCACAGCGCAGCATACCCGACAATTCGCTAGTCTGGTAACATGATGCACAAGATCATGTCACCACCCTTTCTGGCATAGCAGGCAATAGCGGAAAACACCATCGATCGTGACTTCTTGGTTGGTAGCATTACATGACAGAGCGGGTCACTCGAGAGTCACACTTGTGTTGCCAACTATACCTCGGTTGCAACGGATGGTACATATCACCATTCATTATTACATGCCGAATGGCATATCATAACATACCAAATCATTACATACCATAACATAGTGAACAGGCAACAATGGAACCAGCATGGCATGAGATGAGTGTTGCAATACCTCTGCCACTACGACAAACAATTTGACTTATCACCATCAATCATGCCATACTTGAAGGGATATACCTAAATCTGAACAGGACATAATCTAGCATAGCGAAGAGGGTACAGGGGAGCCAGCATATAATCATCCAGACAGGTCCAGCATGATATACTAAGTAATCTTATGATAGATTTGGTCAGCATATCGCGTGCTTAAACAGTACAGAGCTGTTCTCCAGCATCGTGACATTCTCGACCGCACCACAATGTACGCCACAGCGCTTGCGGCGGTTGGTGTGGGTCGGGCCCTGTCGCTTCTTGCGAAGCAATAGTTGCCCCCCCCCCCCCCCCCCCGACGCATCGAGCCCCAAATGCGCTCATGTTTGTGGCCAGTTCCCCGCGGTTCTGGCTTTCCCTTGGCATCGCTCGGGCGCGTGAATTTTTCTTTCGGCGAGGGCCATCGAGAAGCATCCTTGATCATGTGGCGAAACAACCACGCACGAAACCGAACGAAGCACAGGGAATGGACGTTCGAGCGATTGCGAGTTCCAGGCAGGCAGTTCCTTTAAATACAGAGTCCTTAGAGGGGGCGGGTCCATGTTCCCCCCCCGCTTCCCTGCCAAGGCGCCCCTTCCCTCCCCGCCCGCCCGAGCGCGGCGGCGAAATCGCGCGGCAGCGCATCGGGATAGTCAAATGCGACGTGCGCACCGAGGTCAGGCTGGCCACAGGAACAAACAGGCGCAGCAACGACCGATTGGACGTAAGGGGACAGGCGTCACGACTTCATGTCGGCCCGTCGAGAACACAACATAACATAATACAAAACAACATGCCAGAACATGATGGAACATAACGTAGTTGACTTTTGTTAAATACAAAAGCAACATATTAAGAGTGCCCTGTCAAACGCACCATCCACGCCGACGCAAAGCTGGCCACAGGACGAGAACAGGCGAAGCAACGACCGATTAGCTGACATATCAAACGTTACAGACGTCACGGCTCACGCCGCCCCGTCGAGAGCAAACAGAACAGAACAAACCAGATGTGCCGAGAACAGAACAGAAATTAACATAACGTGACATAATGGAATCCAGCAGAGGCCGAGTAACGTCGTCTTACCATACACGCGACATGCGCGCCGAGCCCACGCTGGCCACAGAAACAAACGGTATCAGCAGCGACCGGGTAGACGACGCATCAAATGTGACAGGCGTCACGACGTCACGCCAGCCCGTCGAGAACATACTTTCACACAGCATCGTGCAGTTTATGTCAGTGGGGCATGATCCAGGCGAGCACAGCGTTCTCTATTACAGGCTCGGAGGTATTTTCTGAACGCCGCACCAGGGCCCCACTAACACCCGAAAGACACATAGAGGCTTCTGTGCCCAACCCCCCGTCCGCATGGGCGGGCGCGCCGTCCACGCCCCCCCGATACAATTCTAAACGGGCTTCCCCCTGCGGCGGGGGGCCCTGGGGTGATCCATCTTTTAAATTAGAATCTATACAGGAGGGTGGATGGAGCCTGGCTTGGGCGATTCTGCTTGGGAGGTCCTCGCACTCTGCCTGGTTTGGCCCTGGTTTGGCCTGGCTTGGCCCGGCTTGGACTGGTTTGGCCGCGCGCCCCGCCGGGGGCATCCTCAAAATTTGCCGTGTTTGGCCTTCGATTTGGCCTGGTTTAGGCACGGTGTCGCGTAAGACGTCCTCGAGATTTGCCGAATTTGGCTGAGTTTGGTTTGGTTTGGGCCCGGTTGCGCTTGGGACGTTCCAGGCATTTGCCTGGTTTCGCCCTGATTTGCCCTGGTTGGGGTCCTGTTTCTTTTGAAGCGTCCTCACAAGCTGTTTGGTTTGGCTTGGTCCATGAAGCCTTCACGTTGCTTGCGGGGCGAAAAAAAAGTGAACGTCTGCATGGCTGGGCAACATCCGCTATTGACGCCATGTGGTCTCAACGCAGAGTGGGATGTGTCACGTGTTCCTCAACACCGAACGGTGAGGTACCACACGTCGTGGTGGGCGTGCACGAACAGAAGTGACGGCACGGTCTCATGAATGCCAATTGTGGCCTACATGTAGCACGGTTGCGCTACAGCATGGCGGCAGGCACGGGAGTGGACATTACAAACACGCGGTGGATCGCCACGGGCGTGTGTCGCGGCGTTCGGAGAAAATTTGTCCGAGGCTGATGTATAGAACAGTCACCAATACACGGCTGTAGTGTACACAACAGCCACCATCAAACGAACATCACAACATAATCGACCGTGCCATGATAGAATCAAACGCGCGACGTGCGCGCCGAGGTCAGGATGGCCACAGGAACGAACAGGCGCAGCAACGACAGATATGGACGACACACCAAACGTGACAGGTGTCACGACACCATGCTGGCCAATCGGGGCACAACAAAACATAATTCAGCACGGCGCCGTAGAACATGATGGAAAATTGCATCATTGAGTACAGCTAGATACACTAGCAACATATTCAGGGTGCCCTGTCAAACGCACCATCCACGTCGACGCAAAGCTGGCCACAGGACGAAAACAGGCGAGGCAACGACCGATTAGACGACATATCAAACGTGACAGGCGTCACGACGTCTCGCCGCTCCGTCGAGACCAGAGCATAACAAACCATAACTACGCGCATAGATCAGAACAGAAACGAACAGAACGTCATAGAGTATAACACAGCAGGGGCCGAGCAACGTCGTTCTCTCATACACGCGACATGCGCGCCGAGCCCACGTTGGCCACATAATCAAACAATAGCAGCAATGACCGGTTAGACGACGCATCAAACGTGACAGGCGTCACGACGTCACGCCGGCCCGTCCAGAACACAACATAACAGAACACAGCGTCATTTTTTACAGTGGGGCAGAGTCCAAGCAAGCATAATACAGCACACTGGTACAGAGCCGCCAGGCATTCTCAGCGTCTCACTATGCGGATATCTTCACATATTTTGGATTGCATAGAAAAATAATCAAGAGCGCGACGTACGCGCCGGGCCCACATCGGCCACCGGAGCCGATTGTCGCAGCGACGACCGATGGGACGACGTATCTAGCGTCACTGGCGTCACGACGTCACCCTGGCCCGTCGAGGACACAACATAACAGAGTATAGTGTAACGTTGTAGACAAGGACGAGATATAACACAGTTGAACAGTGATAAATACAACAACGACAGATTAATTGCGCCCTGCCATGCGCAGCATCCACGCCGACGCAAGGTTGGCCACATGACGAAAACAGGCGCAGCAACGACCGATTCGACGACATCTCAATCGTGACAGGCGTCACGACGTCACGCCGCTCCGCCGCGAGCGCAACAATATGCAATGCGCAGATCACATAACATAACCCAGCAGAACGTCACAGAGTAGAGCACAGCAGGGAACGAGTAACACCGTCCTACCATACACGCGACATGGCCGCCGAACCCACGTGGGCCACATAATCAATCAGTAGCAGCAACAAGCGACTAGACGACGCATCAAACGTGACACGCGTCACGGCGTCACGCCGCCCCGTCCAGAACATAGCATATAAGAGCATAAAGTCATGTTGTACAGCGGGGCAGGATCCACGCGAACATCTTCGGCCGTGCCATAATACATTATCGAACGCGACGTGCGCGCCGAGATCAAGCTGGCCACGGGAACGAAGCCGCAGCGACGACCGATTGGACGACGTATCTAGCGTGACAGGCGTCACGACGTCACGCCGGCCCGTCCAGAACTTCTCAGATAACAGATCATAGCATTATTCACTACATTGCAGCAGTATCCTGGCGAACGGAATATAGCCTCCTCCTCTTTTTGGTTCCACTTTCCACAGTTTGCAGATTCTCTTCGAACATGTTTTGGGATCTCGCTCGCACTACGCGTTTTGGTATTTGTTCTTTCGCCCCAGGGTTCGTTTCGGTTCCTTTCGTCAGGGGCTGTCCTCGCACAACAACCTGGGGCTGTTCGATCGTAGGACAATGGCAACTTGCGACCCGGCCCGCCCGCCGCGATGGCCGAGACGACCGCGCCCTGCGCGCCTCGTCCCAGTACGCGCGCGCGCACCGCCGAGAGCAGACGCCGCGGGCTTCGGTGGGGAGCGCTGGACGCGCGAGAACTTCCTGGCCAGCCGGGTGGGCCCCCTCGGGTTTCCGCGGGCTGCCCGCTCGTGGGCGGCGTCCCGTGCCCGCCCGTGGCCGCCCCGAGGGCGCCCCGCTGCTCCAGGTCGGTTTCCCGGGATCTCGCCACGCTCCCGCTCGTGGGCGGCGTCCCGTGCCCGCTCGTGGGGGCTCGAGGTTTTACCAGTCCGAGACATATGATACGCTTCAAACTGCCACTATGTGACACTGAGAAACATATGATATGTTCCAGACATGGGGACAGGGATCTGTTACAATCTCCCCATACCCCCATGCTTGGCACCACCTCACCTCCGTGCAGGTCTTCAGGCTTCCCCCAGTTTCTGCGAGCACATCCCTAAGATTGTCCTCGCTTTTTGCTCGCCCATCTTAGGGAGAGGGAGAAGTTCGAGGCTGGTCAAGGTTTACGCCACATCGTTCACACCACATAGACTGCACCACACAACTTCCACAACATAGTTTACACCGCATGGCTTACACCACATAGTTTTACACCGCTCAGCTTGCATCACCTAGTTTACGCCGCACGGCTCACACTACGTTGCTTACACCGCGTAGCTTATACCACAGCTGACAAGACATATACTAAACAGCAGAGCCCGGGCTTTCGCCTTCCCAGTTCTCTCGACAGCGCGGGCCCCCAGACTCGAGAGATGCTTGCCTGAGCCCCCCTGCTCTCGGCGTCGAGGCGCCGCCCCGACGTCCCGGCTGCCGCGCAAGACCGGTGCCCGGAGGAGGAGGGAGGGAGGAGGGAGGAGGAGGAGAAGGAGGAGGAGGAGGAGGAGGGGGAGGAGGAGGAAGAGGAGGAGGAGGAGGGAGGAGAAGGGAGGAGGAGGAGGAGGAGGAGGTGGAGGGCCCCCCTTGCAGCCACGGCACGGGCCAGGAGTGAGAAACCTCAGGGCTCCAGAGACGGGGGTGAATGCAAACGGGGGTCAGCCAGAGCGCCCGATCTTGCAGGATCCTGCAAGGCCAGGGTCGCATTGACCCGGGCTTGGGTGCAGGATCTTGCAGGATCTTGCAGGATCCTTCGCATTGACCTGGGTTTGGGCGCAGGGTCTTGCTGGATCTTGTAGGATTCTGCAAGGCTTGACTGACCCGGGTCTGGATTGACCCGGGCCAGAAGATCCCCGCAAACCGTCCCCCCCCCGACCATGAGATCCGGGCGCTGCAGTGTGTCCACGGTGGGCGTTTTCGCACAGCTTGGACCCCAGGAACACAGACCGACCCAGCTCGAAGAATGTAGCAAAAGATGGGGTCAAGTGCTCCAGCCGCGATTTTTTCTCAACGTCGGATCTCAAGGGACGCGTGCAGCCTGGAGACCACTGGAAGACGTCCGCGTTGGCTCGAAGACGCGTGCCCGAACTGGCCCGTTGTACGAGGCTCTTCCCAGACTTCGGACGTTGTTCGCTTTTCACTGCGCGAGCCCCCCCCCCAGCACTCGACCCCGTGCCCAGAACTGGCTTCCTCGTCACAGATCGTTTTCGGTGCCCTTGGGCACGAGCACAGCACACGGACGCCTTGTAACCCAAAGCGCTGGAAGTCTGGGTATTTCCGGTCATGTGCAATCGGGGGGGGGGGGGCGCTGGAGGCTATTCCCCGCCAGCGGCGGGACAGCCCGCGGGCTACGAGCAGCAGCAGCAGCCGCAGCAGCAGCAGGGCTACCAGCAGCAGACCTACCAGCAGCCCGCGGCCTATCAGCAGCCGAACTACCAGCAACCGCCTGCGGCCCAGCAGCCAGCAGCCAGCCAGCCCACGGGCCACGAGCTCAGAAGACCCTGGCACGTCGATCGAGGCGCGATCGGGCCGCTCATCGGGCCGGCCTGCCCACCAGGCCGAGAGCTTAGAATGCTGTGGCGCGTCGCGAAGGGCCAGATTTCAGTCGGGCCTGTCCCTCTACGGGAGGAATGTTCCAAAATAGTCAAAAAATAGTCGGGGGAGGATCGTTTGACTAGTTTTGAGTATTTTAAGGTATTTGTGTGACAACTTTTTATATTTGTCGTCCAAAACCTCCCCGGTAGGGGGACGGGCCCGACGCAAGGCCAGATCGGGCTGCTGGTCTGGCCAGCTGGCCCACCGGGCTCGAGGCCGAAAGAAAGGCCTTGGCGCGTGGGGCCGGGGCTCGAGCGGGCGGCCGTCCCAGCCGGGGGTGGTGCAGCGCCCTGCCCGCTTGTCAGGAGGGGAAAAGACACACAGACACAATTAATCGTCGATTCCCCAGAAAATATGGGAAAATATGGGAAGTGGGGGGCAAGACAAAAACCCAGAAACTATAGGAAGATATAAATAATCTTTCTATTTGTGTGTATTTATTTGTGTGTCCCAGGGTCCCTTCAGCTTGGTCGACTCATGATGAGAACGTTGGAAGGCAGACGGTTGTCGTGAGAAGTCGCGGCGCTCGCGCGTAGTGTTCTGGTGGAGCAGCCGTGTTGCCCGAGCCATGTGTGTTCACACGTCGTCGGGGCGCTCGATGCGGGCATCCTTCCGAAGCCTGAGAGGTGTCCGAAGCAGCTCGACATGCGCGCGCGACGACGCGCGCGTGCGTACTTCGTCCCATGTGTTCCCTACCTAGGCTCTGCCTAGAAGGGTTCTTACTCGCTATGCTTAAAGGGGCGGGCAGTGTAATGCGCCCCGGGCGGTTCCCCCGGCATCCGCCCCGCGGTTCCCCGTCCCCTGGGAGCTTTAGCTTTAGCTTTAGCTTTAGCCTAGTTTTAGCTTAGCTTTAGCTTAGAGTTAGCTTAGCTTTAGCTTTAGCTTAGCTTCAGCTTAACGTTAGCTGAGCTTTAGCTTTGGCTTTAGCTTAGCTGTAGCTTAGCTTTAGCTTAGCTTTAGCTCAGCTTTAGCTCAGCTTTAGCTCAGCTTTAGCTTAGCTTTAGCTTAGCTTTAGCTTAGCTTTAGCTTGGCGTTAGCTTAGCTTTAGCTTAGCTTAGCGTTAGCTTAGCATTAGCTTAGCTTTAGCTTAGCTTTAGCTTAGCTTTAGCTTAGCTGTACGTTAGCTGTACCTTAGCGTTGCCTTAGCTTTAGCTCAGCTTCAGCTTAGCTTTAGCTGAGCTTCAGCTTAGCTTTAGCTTAGCTTCAGCCTAGCTTCAGCTTAGCTTCAGCTTAGCTTCAGCTTAGCTTTAGCTTAGCTTCAGCTTAGCTTTAGCTTAGCTTTACAATTACTGCTAATGCTGCTTTCCTAGGGGCTCCAACTCCTAGGTAGGGTCGCACTGTGATAATTCTAAAGGATTCTTGCGAGCGGGCCGTTTTTTGTCAACTAGTGTGCGCGTTCAGGGTTGTTGGCGAAGGCTGGGGGGTTCGACGAACCCGGCTTGGCTGGGATGGTACGAGCTTGTATTTCTAATGAACGAGGGGGGCACGTCCCCTGGGTGGACCGACAAGTCCCGGGGGAGGGGGGTAGATCCGAATTCTTTTTTAAAAGGAGAAAATCTGTGGTGCAAACTGGGCGGATCAACCTATGTGGTGCAACTCCTTTTTTGCCCGCTGTGAGTTGTCAGCGCCACTGCTCGCGCAATCATCCCACCCACCAGCCCACACCATACTTTTGCAACACCCATGCAGCGGCGGTAGCGATGACTGCTTGGCGCTGGCTGGCGCATCGCTGCGGCCGCGCTGGCGCGCGCAGGCTTGCGTGCAAAGCGGCCAGCTGGTCTGGCGCGGCCGACGCGGCCGCGGTGGCGCTGACCGCAGGGGACTCCCCAGCGCGTTCCGCAAGCCGCGCTGGCGCGCGGGAACCTCAGTGCGAGTCGGTGATTTGGGAGGGCGCGGTATCATGGCGACGCTTGCAACGGCAATCTGACAAACTCATGCCCACCCAGCACGCGCGCACGGGCGTTCGGGTGAAGCCGACGTGTGCGCTCGAGCGGCCCGTTTGGTTGCATTTGACGAAACTGTTGGGCAACGTATGGTTACCTTGAGAATTTTGCGCGCTTGTCTTGAACATCCATGTTGTAAAATCATGTGTTATTTGTTGGGGAATGTTTTCGGGGCGGTCGATTTCGAACTTTTTGGGACCGTCGGATTTTGACGGATTGCGGCATGCGCGCGGCGACGATCGCGCGTTCATTGTGCTTTTTTGTCCAGCAAGTTCTTGATGTTGCTGATTTTGGTTAACGAGAGTGCGCGCGTAGTGTTTTTCTTTTGGCAAAAGGTGGTGTGGTGTGGGGGGTCGAGCCCGGCTTGGCTGGTATGGTATGGATTCATATCAAAAATTAACGATGAGGCAGAATCATATGTAACTTGCGCATCCCCAGTGTGGGCCGACCATCCTGGTGTCAGGACGGTGGTGGACATGGGAAGCTGTGTTGTGCAATCTGTGTTGTGTAGTCCACGTTGTGAGATTTTTGTGCACTATGAGTGGTGCGCTCTTCGCGGGGCAATACACCCTGCCGAACTTGACGTTGTCAATCCCACTTGTCGCGAAATTGCCCCACCAATCCATTCGCAAATAGGTTTGCAAAACCCATGCGGCGGCGATTGGCATGACTGCTTGGCGCTGGCTGGCGCATCGCTGCGGCCGCGCTAGCGCGCGCAGCGTCGTGCGCAGAGCGGCCAGCTGGTCTGGCGCATCCGACGCGACCGCGGTGGCGCTGACCGCAGGGGACTTACCAGCGCGTCTCGCAAGCCGCTTTGACGCGCGGGTACTTCAGTGCGAGTCGGTTACTCGGGCGGGCGCGGTATCATGGCGACGTCGATAGCGGCATACATAATGATGATAGCAGCGATGCTGTGGCGATGGCGACGGTAAGGCCGATGACGGCGCCGATGTGGATCACGCTGGTGACGATGATGGCGCCCACTTGTCGGTGATGACGGTTTAGCAAGGATTTCGACATGCGCGCGCGGCCGACGCGTGCGAGTGGCCCGCATGATATCATTGGACAGGGGCCGTGCACCCCCAGTGCGCGCGCAAGGGCGTTCGAATGATTTCGACTTGCGCGCGCGAGACGCACGTTTGGTCGAATGTGGTGAACATGTTGGAAAGCCCATGGTTTCGTTAAGAATTTGCTTGCTCGCGCGGAGCTTTTTTGAAAGAACCATTTGGCCAAACCGTTTTTTTTGTTTTTTATATGTGGTCGGGGCATTCGATTTGAAGTTCAAGCGGAACCTGGGGTGTTTGAAAGATTTCGGCATGCTCGCGACGACGCGTGCGTGTGCATTTGGTATTTGTTTTGCCAGATATGATTGTAACGGGCTGATTTCGTATAAACGAGCATGCACGCATACATTTTGTTGCAGACGGTGGTGGGCTGGGGGGGGGGGGGGACAGGGGGTCGAAATCATCTTGGCTGGGATGGTCGGAGTTCATCTTTCGCATGAGCGAGGGGGTGGGATCAGGTGTACACTGCACATCCCCAGGGTGGACCGATGATCTTGGGGTCGGGGGGTCGGAGGATTCCAGTTTTTTTTTTTTTTTTTTTTTCCAAACGAGAACGCATGTGGCGCAGCTTACGTGGTGCAACCCATGTGGAGCAACCTGTGTGGCGGTGGCGAGGCGGCGACGGGGCGGGGACGGACCGCCAGACCGCCCAGTTCTTCGGAAGAAAAGTAAGAACCTCTAAGTGAAAGCGTTGTTTGGGGTCAAGCGAGCCTAGCCTGGAAACTATAAAAAGGCGGCTCCGCACATTGACGTGTCTTGTCCTTGCGGCGGGGACATAGGCACCGCAAACAGCGGCCATTGACCATTCAGTATGAAACAAGTTTGTTTGAGGCGAACGTTGCAAACTACAGAGGCCCAGAGCGATGCCAACAATTCTTGACGCTTCGCGTATACCCACCAGCTGCTGGGCTTTGGCAAGGTGCCGACCAGCGCGCCTCCCCGCTCCTGGTACCACCTGAGGCTGGGCCTGGGGTGGGCGGATTCCTGCGCAAGTGGTTCATCCTTTGGCAGGTCACCGCTGATCCCCCGGCAGGTCCGTCCCTTTTTGCCTCGCTTTACGCTTGCGACTATGTGCCCCCGTCTTCTGTGACGGATTAGTTGCTCGCGTTGCACGCCGACGACGTCGACGACTGGGTTCCCACGGTGGACGTCGCCCCCGAGTTTTTGCTACTGCTCAAGTGGTTCATCCTTTGGCAGTTCATCACGGTCCTCCCGCAGGGTGGTCCTGAGGACTCGACCAGTGCTTGCAGCTGTGTCCCCCCGACTTCAGTGTCAGACAAGTTGCAGGCTATGGACTCAGAAGACATGGCCAGCGGTTCGTCGCCTTGGATTGGGCGTTCTTCTGCCCAAGAGCGTCCTATGAGTCACTGCGTGTGAGGCCGCCGTCTGTGCCCGTCTTTCTCCTGCCGCCGCGTGCCCTTGTGCCTCCTGTGTTTTTCCTCTTCCTTGGCTTCCTCTTCGTTTCATGGACGGTGCGGCCACCCCGGCCACTCTGTGCCGCTTCAGCGCAGCGTGCCCCGGCCATACGCGTTGTTCGGTACGGTCAGAGCCTGGCGCCACTTGTGCGACAGCTCCTTCCGTCTCCAGTTCGGGCCTGCGTTCCGACTTCGGGCCGCCAGCGTCTTAATGAGGGTCATTTTGTCCCTGCTACGTGCGCCTGCTGCCGTGGCCTATGCGCCTCTGCAGCTAATTATCTCGCCCTGTGTCCCAGCCGAGTCTGTCCCGCTTCTTGGATCTGTCCTTGTGAGCCGCCAATCAAACAAGTATACCCACCAGCCCATGCAGACACGATCCGAGAATTTCCTGAAGCCTCTCGGGGGCTATCTCGAGCCATGCTCGGCTCGAAGCTGTCCGAGGCTATCTTGGGCCATGCTCAGCTAGATTGGGTCATCTTGAGGCTTTCTTGAGGTTTTTTTTGAGGTTTCTTGGAGGTTTGTCGGAGGCTGTCTTGAGCAATGCTCGACCTCCGGGGACCATTTTGAGAGGAGGAAGAGGAGGAGGAGGAGGAGGAGGAGGAGGAGGAGGAGGAGGAGGAGGAGGAGGAGGAGGAGGAGGAGGAGGGAGGAGGAGGACTACGAGAGAAGGAGGAGGAAGAAGAGGAGGGGAGGGGGAAGAGGAGGAGGAGGAGGAGGAGGAGGAGGAGGAGGAGGAGGAGGAGGATATGGCACGAGGAAAGTAGTAGGACGAGGAGGAGGAGAAGGGATGAGGCAGGACAGGAGGAGGGAAGGAACGGACGACGACAAGAAGGATAAGACATCGGGTTCTGTATATATGTTCTTGCGATAGGTTCCTGAAGGACGACCAAGGCCATCTTAGGGGCTCTCTTGGGGTCCTCGTGGGGCCTATTGGGTCACTCTCGGCGTCCTCTTGGTGCTCGTTTTGGGGGTCGTGGGGCCTTCTTGTGGCTCATTGGAGGGGTCTGAGAGGCCTCTTGGGCCCCATGGCTCAAAACGAGGCGATTCTGAATTTGGGTCCCCCCTCGGAGGCTCAAGAATTGCGTCTTGGTGCCCTCTTGGGCCGCTCTTGGAGTGCTCTTGGGCGCTCTCGGGGCCCTCTTGGGGCTTTCTTGGGCCCCTTTTGGGCCTCTCTTGGGCCGTCTTGGGGCCGTCTTGAGGTCTCAACAGCTCAGCGGAGGTGAGACAGCCAGAAAACAAAACACATGGATTTCCCTTAGATTTCCGATCCATTTGGGCCTTTTGGGGGGGTCCTCGCAGGGCTCGGCGGGCACTGGAAACCATATTGGGGCCATCTTGAGGGTTCTTGGATATGCGTCGGAGGCTAACTCGAGCCATCTTGATGTATATTGACTTATCTTGGAGACAATCTTGGACTCGCGGAGGCCCTCTTGGAGCCGTTTTGGATCTAAAACCACCCTCAGACACATCGCCCCCCCCCTTCCCCACCTCCCCTTCCAGGCCCAGGGGAGGGGGTAGGGTGAGGGGTCAAGCTGCCCACCCGCCCGCAAGCCGTCTTGCTCACTCCCACCCGCCCTCCCAACACATACGTAACGCCCGAGCCTCAGCATGTTCAGCGGTCGTGTTTAGATGGGCAGCTACTGGGAATCAACACCGAGCCCATGTGCGCGACGCTGGTGCGAGGTGCGCCACGCGTGCCAGGCTCGCCACGCGCGCCGGGCAACCCCGGGGACCGAGCGTGCCAGGCACGCCTGGTGCGCCAGATGCGCCACGTGCCTCCGCATGCGCCAGGTGTGCCGCACACTCTGGCAGCGCCAGGTGCGCCACGTTCGGGGCACGTGCAGAGTGTGTCAGGTGGCCTGCGCACGTGACAGCACACATCGGGAAACATGTCGGCCCCCACCGCCCATGTCGAAAACCAGTGCCCATCATTGTGTCTGGTGGGGTGGGCCTGCGCACAGCAGGCCATACGCCACCACTTGAGAGTGATTGCGGTGTGGCCGCGCATGATCCAGATTTCTCCGCGAGGCGTTTTTTGTATTGTGTGTTTTTTCCCAACTCTCCTGTGGTGTTGGGTCCTCGTTTTGAAGAGACAGCGCCCCGCGTCCCTTCTCCTCCTCCTCCAGCTGCCCCCCCCTTCCTCTCCCCATCATCAGCATCACCGTCACCATCATCACCTCGACGCCCACCAACAACAACATCACCGTCATCATGCAGTCATCATCATCATCAACAACAACATCGCAATCATCACCACAGTCATCATCATCATCATCATCATCATCATCATCATCATCATCATCATCATCATCATCATCATCATCATCAGCAGCATCGTGATCATCAACATCATCATCATCGTCATCATCGTCATCATCAGCATCACCATCATCATTTCGGCACACCCCTCACGCATTTCGTGACCCCTCGCACACCCCTCCACCGAAAGCCCCACTGGGTGCGGTTGCATGCGTCACCGCCACCCGTTACGGCACACCCCATCACATGGCCCGTGGCCCCATAGGGAGCTCCACCGAAAACCCCACTGGCTGCGTTCGCATGCGTCACCGCCACCCATTACGGCACACCCCTCACACGGTTCGTGGCCTCATAGGAAGTTCCACCGAAGGCCCCAGTGGGTGCGGTTGCATGCGTCACCGCAACCCATTACGGCACACCCCTCACGCGGTTCGTGACCCCATAGGGAGTTCCACCGATGGGCCCCAGTGGGTGCGTTTGCATGCGTCACCGCCACACATTACGGCACACCCTTCACGCGGTTCGTGGCCCCATAGGGAGTTCCACCGAAGGCCCCAGTGAGTGCGGTTGCATGCGTCACCGCCACCCACTACGGCACCCACCTCACACGGTTCGTGGCTGGCAAGGGGGCTCCACCGAGGGCTTCAGTGGGTGCGGTTGCATGCGCCACCGCCACCGATTACGGCACACCCCTGACACGTTTCGTAACCCCATAGGCAGCTCCACCGAAGGCCCCAGTGGGTGCGGTTGCATGCGTCACCGCAACCCTTTGCGGCACACCTCTCACACGGCTCGTGGCTCCATAGGGAGTTCCACCGAAGGCCCCAGTGGGTGCGGTTGCATGCGCCACCGCTAGCCATTACGGCACACCCTTCACATGGTTCGTGGCCCCATAGGTAGCTCCACCGACGGCCCGAGTGGGTGCGGTTGCATGCGTCACCGCCATTCATTACGGCACACCCTTCACACGGTTCGTGGCCCCATAGGGAGTTCCACCGAAGGCCCCAGTGGGTGCGTTTGCATGCGTCATCGCCACCCATTACGGCACACCCATCACACGGCTCGTGGCCACACAGGGAGCTCCACCGAAGGCCCCAGTGGGTGCCTCTGCATGCGTCACCGCCACCCAGTACAGCACACCCTTCACGCGGTTCGTGGCCCCATAGGGAGTTCCACCGAAGGCCCCACTGGGTGCGGTTGCATGCGTCACCGCAACCGATTACGGCACACCCCTCACACGGTTCGTGGTTTCATACGGAGTTCCACCGAAGACCCCAGTGGGTGCGGTTGCATGCGTCACCGCCACCCATTACGGCACACCCTTCACGCGGTTCGTGGCCCCACAGGGAGTTCCACCGAAGGCCCCAGTGGGTGCGGTTGCATGCGACACCCCCACCCATTACGGCACACCCCTCACACGGTTTGTGGCCCCATAGGGGTTTCCACCGAAGGCCCCAGTGGGTGCGGTGGCATGCGTCACCACCACCCGTTACGGCACACCCATCACACGGCTCGTGGCCCCATAGGGAGCTCCACCGAAGGCCCCAGTGGGTGCCTCTGCATGCGTCACCGCCACCCATTACAGCACACCCTTCACACGGCCCGTGGCCCCATAGGGAGTTCCACCGAAGGCCCCAGTGGGCGCGTTTGCATGCGTCACCGCCACCCATTACGGCACACCCCATCACACGGCTCGTGGCCCCATAGGGAGCTCCACCGAAAGCCCCATTGGTTGCGTTCGCATGCGTCACCGCCACCCATTACGGCACACCCCTCACACGGTTCGTGACCCCATAGGGAGTCCCACCGAAGGCCCCAGTGGGTGCCTCTGCATGCGTCACCGCCACCCATTACGGCACACCCCTCACACGGTTTGTGGCACCATAGGGAGCTCCACCGAAGGCCCCATTGGTTGCGTTCGCATGCGTCACCGCCACCCACTACGGCACACCCCTAACACGGTTCGTGGCCCCACAAGGAGCTCCACCGACGGCCCCAGTGGGTAGCCCCAAAAGGATCGCCACCGAAGAGGATGCTCACATTTGTGGTACCCACAACTGCATATGGTTGGGTACTTCGCCAGGCTAATTTTTGTCAGGGGTGGTAGCCCTGCGCGCAGCAGGCAATATGCTGACACCCCCGCCGCCTTTGCCAGCAGTCTACAAGGTGCTCGCGGGCCTCACGAACATGACTCCAGACTTTGCCTCAAACTGTCTTTTGTTTCCATCCATCATGTGGTGTTGGGTCTTCGTTTTGAAGAGGCGGTGCCCCGCGTTCCTCTCCTCTACTCCTCCTCCCCTCCTCCTACCGTCCGCATGCGTCCCCCCACCCAGTACAGCGCTCCGTGGCCCCATAGGGAGCCCCACCGAAGGTCCCACTGCTACCGTCCGCGTGCGTCCCCCACACCCAGTACAGCGCTTCGTGGCCCCATAGGGAGCTCCACCGAAGGTCCCAGCGCTACCGTCCGCATGCGTCCCCCCCACCCAGTGCAGCGCTTCGTGGCCCAATAGGGAGCCCCACCGACGTCCCATTGCTACCGTCCGCATGCGTCCCCCAGCCAATGCAGCGTTTCGTGGCCCCAGAGGTAGCCCCACCGAAGGTCCCAGTGCTACCGTCCGCATGCGTCCCCCCCACCAAATACAGCGTTTCGTGGCCCCATAGGGAGCCCCATCGAACGTCCCAGTGATACCGTCCGCGTGCGTCCCGAAAACCCGAATTGGCATTTTCACCAACCCAGTACACCGTTGCGTCGCCCCATAGGGATCTCCACCGACGGTCTCAGTGGGACCGCCCGCACGCGCCCTGCACATGCAATTTTGGTATTTTCACCCACCCAGTACAGCGCTTCGTGGCCCCATAGGGAGCTCCACCGAAGCCTCGAATGGGACCGCCCACATGCGTCCCACACACTTAATTTTGCATGTCCACCCACCCAGTACAGCGCTTCATGGCCCCATAGGGAGTTCCACCGAAGCCCCCGTTGGGACCGCCCGCATGCGTCCCACACACCCACTTTGACATTTTCACCCACCCAGTACATCGCTTCGTGGCCCCATTGGGAGCTCCGCTGACGGCGCTAGTGTTACCGCCCGCATGCGTTCCCCCCCACCCACTGCTGCGCTTCGTGGCCCGATAGGGAGCTTCACCGAACAAGACATTCACAATTGCGCTTCCCTCAACTGCATATGGTTGGGTCCTTCGCCAGGAGAATTTTTTACAGGGATGGTGGGGGTGCCGAATCGG
>CAUYUJ010014538.1:682308-684808 GCA_963575745.1 Prorocentrum cordatum
TCGCGATCTGTTGCGATGTTGCAAGTTGTGCCGCGACGTCGGATCTCAGGGAAGCACCTCGTCTGAGCACCTCGCGCTCGTCGTCCGCCTCGTCGTTATCTCCTGTGCCGTCGGGGGGGCCGTCGTGGCCGCTGGATGCGCTCCGCGAGACGTTTGGGGCTGGTTTCGAAAGGGAGGTCTGACATGTAGCACCCCGAATTTTCGGATAAGAGTGATCGGGGCGGGCGCGGGGTGGGTCGCGGGTGAGTCGCGGGCGGGTCGTGGGTGGATCGCGGGATGGGTCGCGTGTGGGTCGTGGGTGGGTCGCGGCTGGGTCGCGGCTGGGTCGCAGGAAGGGACAAAGGGGAGGGAGGAGGATGGAGCACGAGAGAGAGAGAGAGCGAGAGTAGCAGGAGGGGTGCTAGGAGCAGGAAACACGTGGCAGAACCAGACAGGCAGATCGGGCGGGTAGACCCTAACGGGCGGGTCGGGAAGGCGGGCCCATGCGGCCAGGTCGAGCAGGCGGGTTGCTGAAGCGTGTGCATGAATCGCGAGGAAGTCTCGAGCGACTGCGCGATTCCCGGATTCATCATGAGGGGATCCACAGCGAAAGGAGGGAGGATCAACAATATCTATTCTTTAGACATGAGAATTCCAAAACAATATCAGCCAGCGTTGACTCCAAATAGATAGGAGGACAGGAGGAGGACGAGGGGAGGCTGGGAGGAGGACGAAAGGAGGACGGGAGCAGGACGGGAGGAAAACGGGAGGAGCAAAACCAAGCACGCGCAAGCAAGCGCAAGCAAGCAAGCGCAAGCGAGCAGGAACAAGCAAGCAAGAGCCAGCTATCAAGTGCAAGCAAGCAAGGACAAGCAAGATCAAGCGAGCGAGAGCAAGCACGCAAGAGTGAACAATCATTAGGAAGCACGGGGTAGGGATTGGGGGCAAGAGCAAGCAAACATTAGAAAAGCAGAGCAAGCACGCAATAGCAAGCACGCAAAACCATAGAAATTATATGGGGTCGTAGGAATTGGGGGAACGGACCGATTAGTAGGGTTTGAGTTAGAACTCCTACAGGGCAAGCCTGTTTTGAGAATAGCCACAACACGTACCTTATTTCAACCCCTCGATGCCCGCCCTCTTCGTCTTCGGCCGTACCCCCTAAGGAGTTGATGTTTATATTACCTGCAACGTGCATTTCGTGCAGCCCCCAAGGCAGGGGAAGAAAGGACGGATGGCAGGACGGGACATGGGGGAGGGAGGAGTGTGGAGCACGAGAGAGAGAGAGAGAGAGAGAGAGAGAGAGTAGCAGGGTGGGGGCCAGGAGCAGGAAACACGTGGCAGAACCAGACGGGCAGATCGGGCGGGTAGACCCTAACCGGCGGGTCGGAAAGACGGGCCCATGCGGCCAGGTCGAGCAGGCGGGTTGCTGACGCGTGTGCATGAATCGCAACAAAGTCTCGAGTGACAGCGCGATTCCCGACACAAATTGTGAGGGAATCCACAGCGAGAGCGTGATTCCTGAGTGTCGAGGGCGCGACGTCTGAATACATGGTGAGGAAGTCCCACGCGAGAGCGCGATTCCTGTATACATTCTTGTGAGGCCTCCCGCGCAAGAGCGCGATGTGGGAATCCATTGTGAGGAAGTATCGGGCGGGAGGCGTTGCTGTTGTAACTCAGGGGCCAGGGGCCCGCTTTGGTGACATTTCGTTTCCCTTTGAAGAGAAGGTACGGGCCCGGGGAAAAGCATTTCAACTGAACAAAGACAATGGTTACTGGAGGGGGGACGTACAAAAATTGTTCTTCAGAAGCGAGAATTCAGCACCACCAGCGACACCAACAGCAACAGCAGCAGCAACAACAGCCGCACCAGCACCATTAACAACAACAACATCAACACCAACAGCAACAACAACAATCCCACCAACTGAACAACACCACCAGCAACAGCAGCAAACTCATCACACATCAGCAACATGTGCAACACCAGCAACACCAACAACTGCACCAACAGCAACCGCAGTAGCAACAACAACGACATCGGAGGCATCAGCAAGAACAACAACGAAACCAACCACAACGCCACCACCATTAACAACATCAGCGACAACCACAACCACAACTACAACAACCATCCTGTTAGGATACTTCGCTCCTACTTGCTTGCGTGCCATGTGAACATGTGTATCCCAAGCGTTCGGTACCCCCCTTCGTCTTCACTCCTTTTGGGTCTATCTTCCTTACCTGCCGCGCGTGTTTGGCGCAGGCCCTAGAACGGGGGAAGGTAGTGGGAAGAGAGACGGATGGAAGGGGGAGGCAGGAGGATGGAGCACGAGAGAGAGTTGCAGGAGAGAGGTTAGGAGCGGAAAACATGTGGCAGAACCAGACGCTCAGATCGGGCGGGTAGACCTTGACAGGTGTGTCGGGAAGGTGGCGTATTGCTGAAACGTGAGTCCTGTATGAATCGCGAGGAAGTCTCGAGCGATAGCGCGATTCCCAAGTAACTCTTGAGACAGGCCAG